>APFE031673802.1:0-52852 GCA_000404065.3 Pinus taeda | reverse complement strand
TGGTCCATGACAATACAATGCTTCACTTGGGTCTTTGGCAGAAAAAGAATAGAAAATTGAAGAAGAAATGTAAGAAATTGAGCAGGGCCTTGATTAACTTGAGGTTTAGGTGTTTGGTTATGAAACCAAGAACAAATTTGTCAGTAAGAAGAAAAAGGAGAAGGTTGGATGTCTTGGCAGAGGCATCTGAGCATATGAATTGAAAAATCATGACAAAATTTTGGTTGCATGAGACATGCAACACCTTCACAGTGGGGGTATGTTGAGCCTCAAAACTGAACTCATTTACCCATCCTCCCAACAGCCTTTTCCTACTCATTTCCTTCTTTTGTCATCATTTCCTTCATCAACTTGTTCAATTCATTGCATTATAGGACTTTTTAACATTATTTTCTAATTGTGCTAATGGTTGACTGTTGGTTTAGATTTTTGGTCCAAAGTGCTGCAATTCCGCAGCTGTTACAGGTTTCCGCAGCTGATCTCTGATTCCGCAGCCGATCCCAAATTCCGCAGCCATTTTCTTGTTTGCTATGATCCAGGTGTCCTCCAGAGAAAAGAGCCACATGGGCAAGTTTGTATGACTGTGTACATGGTGCGTGTGCTGTCAGATCAGCCAAACTAGCCGTCTACACCCCTGGTCAACGTTGAGGTAGCTCTGGTCAAACAACAAGGTTGCAAACGGTGGCACGGCTCTGCGTGTTCAGTTGGAGCACGTAAGTCACAGCTGGCCTCTTCTTCAGCCACGAAGACTGCAGGGGACAAGAATCCAACATCGGATTTATTAAACCATGATGACCGTTCCCTAGATCCGTGCATGGTGCTGCTGAACGTGTCTTTTTCCTAGCTGTTAGTTAGCTTAGTTTACGCATAGAACAGTTGATGTTCTTGCTATAAATAAAGCGTTTCTACACGCTGATTAGTTAGTCTTTGAAAGTTAATATTTTGTTGCTGTAAACTTTGTTTTGAAGACCTTTTTATAAAGCGTTTACGCTCTCCACTGTGTTTTGTTATGAGTTGATTTAATTCAAAGAACACAGTTCTGTTTCTATCTGCGTAGCTGACCTTTTAATTGGTTGAAGTGGATGGAGGGCCCCTGTCTGCTACAACCATTGTACAGTAGCCTTTGAATTTACTTTCCTGCATTTCTTTTTCTTTAATTGATTATGTATATTAATGTACAGTTTTGAATTATGTTGCTTTAAATTTCTGTACTTTTCATGACTGATCAGTGTGTTTTTACAGCTTTGATTAGGAGCCCGGGACAGTGTGCTTTTACTTCTTTTTAACACTAGTGGCATCTGAAGTTGTCTTATCTAAACTGCTAACTTTCGTTCTGATTTCCTTGCTTAGTTAGTTCTTTACTTAGTTTACGTTGTCAAGTTTTGTCAAGTTGCTAATCTCTTAATGGTTCTGTTTATCATAATTCACTAACTTTTATGGGACCAAAACATCATCTAATTGCAGCTTGGTTTATTTAGTTTTAGACTCATATTGCTAATTCACTCCTAACTCTTTTTCACATGATCAATTTAGCTAAAGGCAGAATGTTAAGGGAGAATTAAGTAGTGTGATTTGTCACTTAATTTTTGGATTTCTAGAGTAGTGTTTTTCTTTCAGCTGAGTTAATGTAGATATCATTTTCATTCTTATCAGCAGTAAAGGTATTGGACTAGTGCCATTAGTCTTTTGTTTAATGCTTTACTTTCATTTGATGCTTTAATTCCATTTCAAGTCATTGTTCAAGTTTTCTCTTTAAAATTCAAGAAGCATTTAGAAATCATCACATACACACATATTCACTCACTTGTTTATAACTTCATCACATCATATTAGGAAGATATTTTAGACATAAACTAAAAATGACAAAAAGAACTAGGAAAGGCTACTTAAGTATATATTGTACACTTCACTTCATCAGCTTACGAGCCCCGAGTTGACAATTTATGATAGCAATTTAGACAACACTAAATTGACCAAACAGTCATGGTGACAAATTTTAGTGTAACAAATCCTCCAAGAATTCTTCTCCTATTATAACTTTACCAGATTCCCCTAAGGGAGAGTCTTCACCTGAAATTTCTACCGATGTTCATGTCGTAGAATCATCTACGACCAAATCAAAATCTAATGGCAAGAAGAAAGGTAAGAAGAAGAATAAGCAGAACTCAAAGGATAAATCCGATAAACCTGAATCTATTGACGAGAAACGAAAACCTCGATATCCTTGTCTCATCTGCGATGAGGAGCACTTTACAAGGGATTGTTTGCATCGTGCCGTGGTTGCGAAAATCATCAAAGGTTCGCAAACACCTGTTGTTTTGAAGAATCCTTTTCCAAGTCAAGATAGTAAAATGATAGGTTCTTCCTCTAGTGCCTCAGAAGAGCCCATAATGATGATGTCACATGTAAGGATTGTGACACGATCGCAAGATTATGGGAGTAAGAGTCCTCTTGGTGGTAAGGAAGCAAAATCTTCTAATTCCAATCCATCAACCTCAGCTCCGTCTGGTTCCGATCCACTACAGATCGAGAAACCAAATCCCGACTTAGTAATCAAACCGCCCGCTAATGGTATACTTCGAAAGTCAGCTTTCAATCCACATGCGAGAGCTGCTCAGAACTATAACATTGTTGAAGATTTAGCTGTTTCACCTTCAGCAATGTCGGCTTTGGAAGTGTTGCAATCTTGTCCACCACAGCGTAAAATGCTACTATCGGCTATAGGAGCTGTTGATCTTCAGGACTCAAACCTCATAGTCTTCGATTTAGAAAATAGTACACCTCGTCTACCTCATCAAATGGCTTTCCAGATCCAGTGTTAGTCAAAAACAGGACCTTGTTTTAGGACTGTGATTGATGAGGGAGCTTCCACGTGTATTATGTCGATACAGTGTTGGAAAACCCTTGGTTCTCCTACACTTAATCAATCCCTGACGATTCTAAAGGCCTTTGATGGCCGAGGGTTTCATCCTTATGGCATTTTACAGGACTTACCTATAGGGGTCGAAGTAAAAATCGTTAATCTAGATGTGGAGGTGGTTGATGCCCCTCTAGATTACAACCTTCTTTTGGGTCGTAGCTGGTCTTACACCATGACTGTTGTTGTTTCATCAGTCTTTCGGCTAATTAAGTTCCCACATAATGGAAAGATTGTAACAATAGATCAGTTAACTTATTTTTCATCCGACCCATCCTCTGCTGGGAGTATTCAACATGTTGGAAAAACCACTATCCCTTATAAGGATGTTGGAGTAGGATTAGTTAAAGATTCGGGTTTACTCAGAACTTTTTCATTTCCTCCTCCCAACATATCGTCTCCTTTCGCAACCATTCATATGATTTCGTTAGAATCCATTTTTCTTGACGATCCTTGGATCGTTCCATTCGATTGCGAGGTGGACTCTCTTGGCGATGCCATGCCTTTGAGTCCCTTTGAAGTTGCTTATCAGGCAGTACAGTCGTTTTCTGACTCAAATTCAACCAACCTTGATCTAGTGAATGAGATCAATGGGAAACCACTTTATATCTCAACCTTAGAGTCAACAACCTTTTCAGAAACCGTTCACACTGATGAACAAATTCGGGAGCTATTGCCTGTTGATGCATTACCATGGGAAGATTTTCATCATCGGTCTTCGTTTTTACCTGAGATTGATCATTTTGAAAATTATTTTTCATCCATTTTTACCGCTAAATATGTCAAAGAACCGCAGAATCCATTGAAACATCCTGATTCTGAACAAAATTTAGCTAATATTTCTCGAATGGTTCCTATCGACATTTCAGTCAAACCTGGGATTGCTGAAAACATTCACGTAGGTGCTTCTTGTACAGACACTGAAGTCAACACATATAAAGCCCTATTTCAAGAATTCCGCGACATGTTTTCCTGGTCCTATGAGGAAATGCCAGGAATTTATCCTTCAATCATTTTTCATGAGATCAAAACCTACCTGGATGCTAAAATCGTCCAGCAACGGTTGCGTCAAATACACCTACGAAAAGCTGCTGCCATCAAAACCGAAGTTGAGAAATTACTTAAAGCAAGTTTCATTTATCCAATTCCTTTAACGGATTGGGTATCGAATATTGTTCCAGTTACTAAAAAAGAAGGGACGATAATAATATGCATCGACTATAGGGATACTAATCGTGCTTGTCCCAAGGACAATTATCCCACGCCCTATATCGATCAAATTATCGATGATTGTGCCCGCAGTGAAATTTTCTCCTTTATGGATGGATTTTCCGGTTATAATCAAATTAGCATTCTACCTGCAGATCAACCAAAAACAGCATTCATCTGTCCATGGGGGACATTTGCTTATTGCAAGTTACCTTTTGGACTGAAGAACGTCGGGGCAACTTTTCAAAGGGCAATGTCTTATGCATTTCATGACATCAAGCACATTGTGTAGCCCTATCTTGATGATTTACCAGCTCATTCATTACGAAGAGCTAACCATCTCACTCACTTACGAGCCATTTTCATGAGATGTAGGAATTATCGGATTAGGCTAAATCCGCACAAGTGCATTTTCTGTATCGAAACGGGTCGGCTATTCGGATTTGTTGTATCCAAAGCCAGTATTCGCGTCGATCCTTTGAAGGTTGAAGCCATTGTCAAGTTACCACCTCCTTCGACACTTCGCCTACTCCAAAGTTTGCAAGGGAAAGCAAACTTTTTACGTCGTTTCATTCCTAACTACGCCGAGATTACAAAAGGTTTCACCCGGTTGTTGAAACAAAACACTCAATTCTTTTGGGACAAGATAGCTGACAAATCTTTCGATGCACTTAAACATGCGTTGACCCATGCGCTGTTATTGCATCCTCCCAACTACAACCAGGATTACTTCTTGTACCTTGTCGCTTCCCATTCCACTATTGGGATGGTTTTAGTTACACAGGATGAATTCGAAAGTGAACATGTGATCTATTATCTTAGTCGGACTCTAACTCCCACTGAGTTAAAATATTCACATGTGGAGAAACTGGCCTTAGCTGTAGTCCAAGCTGTTCAGCGATTTCATCATTACATTTTGTTACGCAAAACCATGGTCATTTTAGATTGTAACCCTATGCAATACATTTTGACTAAACAATTGTTGGGGGGCAAGTATTGAGACAGACATTGTATTCTTAAGGAAATATGGGATCTTTGCATTATCAAAGCAGAGCATATTTGGACCTTTGATATCCAATCATGAAATATGAAACCTATTGGTATAGGTATCCAACAGGCGGAAGAACCCATTGCAGATGAATCCTTGTTCCTTATCAGCACTGTTGATCCATGGTACGGAGATATCATTGTCTATCTCCAGACCCCATCTTTTCAGCCAAACATTTCACGATCTCAGCGCCGAAAAATTTGATTCCAATCCCAACCTTACACTATTATTGGAGATACTCTTTATTGTCATGGGGTGGATTCTGTTTTCCATCATTGTCTTACTCATGACGAGGCTGAGAAGGTTCTTAATGACTGTCACTCTGGAGCGTGTGGCGGTCATATGTCTAGGTATGCCACAGCCCAAAAGATTTTATGTGCTGGCTATTTCTGGCCATCCTTATTCAAAGATTGTATTACTATCGTCCAGAAATGCCATAATTGCCAAATATTTGATCGTAAGATGCACGCTCCTCTTGCTCCTCTCCACCCTATCATTGTCGTTGGTCCATTCGCAAAATGGGGTGTCGATTTTATTACATGTAACCCTCACCCGGTCGAGGGGCATGCATACATCATCCTTGTGGTAGATTATTTTAGCAAGTGGGCCGAGGCAATGCCTACATTTTCGGCAGATGGAAAAACTGCTGTGATTTTCATTTTCAACCATATAATTGCTAGGTTTGGTGTTCCCCAAGTGATTATCACTGACCATGGGAGTCATTTTCGAAACATCATGATGACTGAACTTACAGATCAGCTTGGCCTGCATCACGATAGTTCCACTCCATATTACCCACACGCAAATGGTCTGGTTGAAGCAGTCAACAAAGTTCTAGTCACCATGATCCGACGAATCATTGGGATTCATTGGTCGAATTGGCACAAAATGTTATTTTCAGCACTTTGGGCATATCGAACCTTAGTTAAAACATCAAAAGGTTTTACTCCCTTTCAATTGGTTTACAGTTTAGAGGTAGTATTGCCCATTGAATGCGAAATCCTGTCATTACAAATTGACGTGCAATTATTTCCAGCCACTTCCGAAGATTAAAAACATTTATTATACTTAGCTCAATTAGATGAAAATCGATATAATGATGCATTAGTTGTCAAAACTCATGCCAAAAGGATTAAAGCTCAGTATGATCGAAATGTTACACCCCGCAATTTTTTGGAAGGAGCCCTAGTCTTAATTTACGATCAAGCAAACGATAAGCTAAGGGCTAGAAAATTTGTACCCATGTGGCATGGTCTATATATTGTCAAGTGAAAGCTAGCAAAAGGGGCCTATGAGCTAGAAGATTTTGACGGTGTCTCTTTAGGTAAACCTAGGAATGGGCTTTATCTAAAGCGATATTATGCTTAAAAGATTAGTGTGGAGATTCCTTAGACTAGTTTCTTTCTAAATTTGGTGTGTTCTTAGATTAAGGATGCGTGCTTTACTTTAGAGAGTGTTTTTCATGATTATTCTTACTTATCTTGATTTTACTCTTGATATTGCAGATGTCGACGCCTCTCCAAACATACATCAGTTTCACTGATGGTGCTTGTCGTAGTACACGGAACATCTCTTCCGCAGCTTGGGTTATCTATTCACCCTCTGACAAGTTAGTATCTATGCATGGGGTAAGCCTCGGTCAAACAACGAACAACATTGCAGAATACAGTGCAATGATTGAATTATTATCTGAATCCATCTCATTTGGAATTCGAAGTTTGATAGTTAATTTAGATTCGAAACTCGTTGTATTATAGCTTAATCGAGTTTATGCCATTAGAAATCCAGTATTATTACGATTATTTTTTAGATTCCATCTCTTGGAACGAGAATTTGATTACATAGGATATCAACACATTCCAACATATTTAAATACGTTAGCAGATGCAATTGCTTCTCGAATGTTAAATAGACATTTGCATTAAATCAAACAGTAAATTTAAAAACATCTCATAAACATGTTTTGCAAGATAACCATAGTAATAGTATAGCATAGCATAAGAAGTGTGTCAAAATATACATCGTCCTCGATCATAGGTTGAAAAACACCTTATGATTGGCAAAAATGATAGTATCAAAAGTCCAAAAATGAGTCTACAAGGCAATCATCCTATCACTGGTGATGATCACGATAAGACACCGCTGCTTGGGTCACCATACAAAGGAACCTCCTAAAAGGTCATGGGACCCCAATCACATAGCGCTGAAGCCGAAGAGGAATTTCATCTATGCTGGTCTCTGGAATATCTGCGGTCAAGCGCTCTAGATGGCTCTCCAACTCGACCAAGGTCTCTGCTGACTGGTCCTGTGGGGCTGGTGCCACGGTAGCTGGTTGTCTCCGATCATAGGGCTGGAGAGCGACTGGTCGTCGTGGACCCACATCTGCATTTAAAACTTTTACTATTAGTTTTGGGACGATTTTCAAAAATACAAAAAATACATATAAAATTAAAATGTTGAAAACAAATTTTACCTCTATCATCCCATTTCTCTCCTAGTGGAAGAGCCATGTCGGGATTGCCATGATAATCCATCCCAGCATATGGAATATCCTGAATAATGAAGAGTTGGTTTTCTAACCAATGGAAATACTCTGGAGTGAATCAAACAACCTCAGTACCCTCCTCAGAATGGCGGGCCATAACTATAACCCATCGCATAACCCGAGGATCTCTGGGAAGTCCAGCCTCAACAGTGAGTTGTTGTGGAACCAACATCGGTACCCTCTCTAGGGAAAAGCTGACAACTAAAAAACCATATCCAAAGTTTTTCAGCTGCCCATTCTTCACCCTAGTCAATTGGCCCTTCACATTGGCCAATACAGCGTCGCACTAGTTGAAGATGGTGCCTCAGAAGCAGTCCACTGCCATGTGCATCTGGGAACCCGTAGCTAGATGCAATGCTACGCTCCCGCAGAGTCTGGTAACAGTAAAGGCAATCACCTTTAGTTCAGGATGGGATATGGTTTTAACATCTATCCGTTTGTCCGGAGTCTGGTCATTACAGAACTCTAGTCGGAGACTAGCGACAGATTGGCCACCTGGCCTAAATCCAAATAGAGATAATTGCTTGCCTCTCTTGGGCAAGCTAGTAAAAAATTATATGTCATCCGGCTTGATTTCGAGCTGGTTTCCACCAATAATGAAGCACTGGTCCTGTATGCTCCACCTGTTCACCAACCATTGTAAAAAGTCTACCTGTGCCCTCATGCCAGGTATGGTCCAAAATTTGAATAGCCCGCATGTTCTCAATGCCTGTAATGAAGGTGGATGGAGTAATGAAGCCTGATCCATGTCCTCGTGCTCTCTTTCCCACCAAACAAGCATCTTTTGTACCTACATTGCAAAATAGGTGGATTAGAATTTTCATTCCAAAATTCTATGGGGCAAAAATGGAGGAACTAGGGTTCAAAATCCGCATTCCACGGGATTCGCACCCATCCCTTTAGAGATAGTGCGTAGGTGCACACTTCTCCTTAAGGCTAGATGCGGCACCCCGACCTTTCTATGTGCACAGAAAAGTCAGGGTGCGCAGGGGCCACATGGCGCCCCTGCGCAACTCCCACGCGATTTTTTGCCCTAATTTTCCTCCAAAAAATGATTTCTAAACACTAAAACAAAATTTCAAACAGATGAAATGTAAGTCAGGGACATTGTGGATTACCTGGAGAAGACGATTCTCGATTCCAGCGGTCAGATTTTGGACAATCTCCACAGGAAGTTTTTTACCAAAAGCTCTTACTTTTTACTCCAAAGGCAAACGGTAAAAATGAACTTGTAAAAGCCCTTTTTATAAGATTTTTTGAATAAATAAATTAAATTTATTTATTTTTTACTTTGAAAAGGTCATTTTTGGTGCATTTTTATTATTTTAAAATACAGATATGAGTAATGTTTGTAGTTTTTGTGTAGAATATTGGGGATTCAGGTGAAATTGGTCATTTTCAACAAAAAACACATAGGAGTCCTCTTTAAGCTCTTTTCTGACTCGTAAAAAATGAAAAGGTTGTCGAGTTTTTCTTTTTAGACTCGTTAAAACAGAATTAAAAAGACGGTCTTTTTACAGCTCTTTTCTGACCGTATAAACATGAAAAGATTTCCGGACTTTTGTCGTTTCAAGTTCAATATTAGTAATAAAACGATGTGTTTTCGATCGCTTTTTTACTTTTTTTCAGAATGAAGACATTAATTATGAAAAGTACTCCTTGTTCGTAATGATCAAGCGGTTCTCTCAAGCATTATTTTATACTTTTTCGGGCTTGGGAGACACAAATTTACAAAAAAGGACAACCGTGGAGTTTTCTTAAGTTTTTCTTCTGACTCCCTAAAATTGAAAAACACCAAGTTTCTCCTATACTGGACTCGTTAAAATTTCACAGTAAAGGGCCTGTTCAATTACAAACAGGAACGGACCACTCCTTCTTAGGGTTCGAATCTAAACTAAGTTGGACTCATCCGAAGGATGAGATTATAACCAAGCAAATGTTATCCTCCTCAAGATTGTCAAAAATAAAGAGGTAATTGCCAGAAATGGTGGGGGAAAAGAGAGAAAAATGAACCTGTTTGTCGTACTTTATGTTTGAAAAAATTTCCATCACTCTTGAACACGACATTTTTATCCACCTGGGTTGGGAAATCCTTTACCTAACAGTTAATCAAGCCACATTGAAATTCTTCAGCCGGTTTCCGGGTATTAACTTTGGGTCAACTGTCACCAAGCCATCTGCAGTGTCATTATGTGTTCAAGAGGTTTGTACAAATAAACCATTCACCTGCAAAATATTTGTCATCCATCATTGACCATCCCTGAGTTAGTTATTTCCAAACATATTTTTTCAGACTTGATCTATGATTTCGTGTTATAGGCTTGCCTATGACGGATCACTTTCTATCGACTCCAACTCATTATCTAGAAAGATGATCTAGAAATCGTCAGTACCTTGGAATCTGCATGCCTCAATGGCAAGTTTCTCTCCTTTGACGACAGGTTGCATCATTGACCTTCAATCAATGGATTCTGTGACATGTTCGACATCGACTCATTCATTCACATTTCATGGATTGTACTAAGTACTTTGAGGGCCATTGACATTACTGGTGGTTCCTCTCACACTTGTTAATAGTTTACATCATTGACTGGTAATCAAGTGGTTTCTACCATGTTCGACTTCGACACATTCATTCACATGGATAGAATCGTACTAGTTCGGGAAGTAGAAATGAAGACCCTGGATCTAGTTTCCACCATCCAGACTACGAGGAATTTTGTTATCATTATATAGTGGACTATTCATAAACAGATGGTTGTGTCCATACTGTGTTCGTGTGTTCCTACTTGTGATGCAATACAAAATCATTCCTGTATCAGAGCAGTTTTAGATAGTTCTTAGTCAGTTTTGATCTGAGTATGGGAATGCCTACCTCAGCGATGATATTTTCACATATATATATTTTGTGTTGAACGTTTTTACAGGTTTGACCAGGGTATCCACAGGAAGATCTTTGAAATGATAAAGTCCTTCACTCTTCTTAGATGATCAAAAAACCATCCTCATCTACTACAGACTTCGCACTTTAGGGGGCCATCTATTACACAAAAAATTGTCACCGTGACTTTCTACAGTTCATGTGAGTCCATCAACACTCATACATACCTCCTTTGCAAGTCTTGAGCCTCAGCTCTTCATGTCCAGCCTTGAAAATGGGAGAAAGACCTTAAAAATATCTCAAATCCTGGTTTCGCACTTTCTCCTAGCATTGCCTGCGGTGCCGCACCTAATGGTCATGTTTCCTGCGAACCTGACCACTTTTCCTATTGAGTAATGGGTGAAAACCCTTGTAAAAGTTAAAAAGGCGTGAGTTCATTCTTAAAAACTCATCTTGGGTCACTTCTAGACACTTCTAGAAGGAATATTACGCTGGCAAGTCCGCTCCACGGTTCATCCATTCCATAACTAAGGGAGCTAACTCCATGATATGAGGTGCTTATCCCATTGAAGGAGGAACTTATCCCTTCAATGGTGGACCTACAACTTCCTCCATTTGCACTATAAATTCATGCATTGGGCTGGTTGTAAGAGGGGTTGAAAGCTGAAGATTCTTGAGTGTAAATGCTGCTGAAAACTAGGCTTCCTTTTTGAGCTTGTGAGAGGAGAGATCACATACCTTTCATGTCATTTGGGAAGTGAGTGAGGCTTGTCAAAGTAAAGGAGACTCCTGCTCGACCTTGGAAAGAACTTGTGCAACATCAAGGCAAAGGTTGTAAAGTTCTTTTATTCATAAAGTTAATACAATCAAGTTTGTTTTTCTCAATGAACTGTCTCTAATGGTTTATTTTATGAGCTCCTTGATCTTCATAATGAACATGTTTTATTATACACAGGTATGCTTTTATGGGTGCTTTTTTGTGTATGCAGGTTATTAAATGGGAACTGCTTGAAGCTGTTGGAGTAAAACTACCTCAAACAAGCGTTGGACCGAGGTAGGGTCTGTTACACCTCTTAGTATTCATTAATGAATTGAAGCATGTTTAGAGAAAAGTAGATTTGCGTGTGCTATTTGTTGCTAGATATCATTTGATACTAGGGAGATCGGCCTTGTCCGCAAGAACGATTTATCCGACCAACAGGGTGAAGGCGGGATAACCTCTGGATTCCCAATATTTCTATCAAAAGAAGACTACTTGGTTTGGTAGTGCCCATAGTTGCAAATGGGCTTATATATATAATCATCAATGGGTGGAGGTGTAAGCCTCTGAATCCCTTTGATGATTCAGGGTGGAGGTGAGTGTTTGGATTCCCTTGTTTCTTTGAAAATTCATCCAACATGATTGTGGGGTGGGTACCTGGGAAGTTATCCTAGAGGGTACCTGGAGCCCTGTAGCAGCGTGACTATGATCCAGCATGACTATGGGGTGGGCACCTGGGCAGTTAGCTTGAAGGGTACTTAGAGCCTTGAAGCAAAATGATTGTTGAGTTGGTACCTTGGTAATATCCTAGAGGGTACCTAGAGCATTGGGCAACCACTTTATGTTGGCACTTTGGCCGTGGAGGACATGCTATTGTCTGGAGGCTTGCTAGATAGGCAATTGACCCCGTATGTGTACGAGAAAAGAAGAAGCCATTAAAAGTTAAGTACCACTGCTTTATTGATCTTCTAAATCTTTAAATTATGAGCATGATCTATGATAGCTTGGATTCTTGAGCTAACATGATGATATGCTTTAGTTTATGATGATTTGATTTATACAATAACTTGGTTGTTGTAAGAATTATGGAAAATTCCAAGTTCACTGTAAATTTAGACTACTAATAAGGTATAATTTACATTCATTACATTTTTCCTTATGATGAGTCTCATGGAATCTGTATGCCTATGATGCAAGAATAGACATGAGAACACTCAATTTGAATGAAAAAAGTGGGCCACAAGATGGATCAATAGTTGTGTGCAAAAGACAAAGATTTCAAGAACCAGGCCATTGTGGGACATTAACACAAATGGTGCCAATTGATTGCCATAAATAATGTTATGATCGATATGATAGTTTTGAGGCAGTGATATGCCTTGGTTTTGAGACCCCTTTGATGCTAGGAAGCATTGAAGGGGGGGGGGGGGGGGGGTAGTTACCAGATTTCCAAAAGGATTGGGAAGCATAGAAGGGTAGGCCAAAAACTAAATTGGTTTTTTTTGTCATGAGTATAGCTAGTTGGAATCGGAAGCACATTTGGGGTGTGCTTGGAAACAATGAGCTAGAAACTGTTAACTAAAGGAACAAGGAGTGAAAGGATAGAAACATTGAATATTGGAGGAAGGAAACACTCCAAGGAAAGTGAACAAATCCAAAATTGGATTGAATCAAAAGATACCAAAAAGGGGCCATTGGAGAATGGATAAATTTATAAAAAAAAATTACTGAGTGGCTGGACGAGCCATTATGCATATAATTTTTATTGTAAAAAATTGAAATGAGTGGTATGTATAAAGCTCCATATCCTTTTTTTTTAAATTTCCCTAAAGAAATTATTGTATATTGTATACAGTGGTTGAACATTGATGACTGTGTTTCCCCAATGGCAAGGGTTTATAATAACCTCGGTTACATTTCCCTATTATTTTAAGCGTTGCAAATTTAATTAAATTAAATGGACTGAGTTGGGGACACAAATTCCAGAGTTGAGGTGGAGGGGAAGACTACTTGGGATGTTAACTAGCTTGATGGAAGCAATAGAGGTTTACAGGTGGAAAGCAAGGGGCAGGGGGCCAAGTGGCACATTAGTGATTATCTTCCAAGATTAGTAGGTAGACCGAGGGGACCAAGTGGCACATTAGTGATTATCTTCCAAGATTAGTAGGTAGACCGAGGTTGACGAGGCAAAACCAAAAGAAAAATTGAGGGGCAAGAAGACAGGTGGAGCAATGTTGATCATCTCACAAGATTTGGTCCATACAGGCAATAGGGAAGGAGAGGAGTGGTAAATTTTGGAGGGAGCAACAACTCAAATGGAAGGGGGGAACATGCTTCATTTCCCTAGCAGAATCCTTCATTACTGAGTTTCGAAGGAAGCATAGACCTTACCCGTTCGATTTAGGAGTTCTAGTGGTTGAGGAAGTTTATTTACATGTTATGTTTTAACTGGAAGAACCTAAACAACATGCTCAAAGGGGAACTCTGGTAAGTGATTCCGTCTCCCAGCAATGTGGGTGAGCTTTAGAATTGGTCGTATTAGATCTTAACATAAGGAGACTTTCCAAACAATTTCCGAAGTGCATAAGAGGTTTTTGAAACTCCTGACACTGGAAGTTAGTTGGAGTAGTTTTAAGTTTGGGGACTTAGCTGAAGATGTAGAAGATTTTCTTCGGGAGTTGCATCCCACAAGAAAGCCTCTCACTCTCCCTCTTTCACACTCTGGAATCCGGCTTGAGGGTGAAAACTGCAAGTGAATCCGACTGCAGTTCATCTACCGTTGGGTGGAAAACCAAAGTCCCCATCTCAGTGTCTGATCCATCTTCCTAAGATAAGTCATCTTTATACTTATATGTTTTGAACAATGTTTTGTCTACTGGTAGTAGTCCCCATCTCAGTGTCTGATCCATCTTCCTAAGATAAGTCATCTTTATACTTATATGTTTCTAACAATGTTTTGTCTACTGATAGTAGTATATATCACCTAGAATAATAAGAGATTGACATTGAATGACTAGTTTAATTCTTTTCTGTTCATCCCTCATTTTAAGAGTAGCCTAGTCTTCGCATGTCAGTTTAATCGTAAGGAGCATCGAAAGGTGGAAAAACAAAGTCCCCATCTCAGTGTCGGATCCATCTTCCTAAGATAAGTCATCTCTATACTTATATGTTATTGAACAATGTTTTGTCTATTGTTAGTAGTATATATTGCCTAGAATAATAAGAGATTGACATTGAATGACTAGTTTAATTCTTGTCTGTTCATCCCTCATTTTAAGAGTAGCCCAGTCTTCGCATGTTAGTTTAGTCATAAGGAGCATCGAAAGGCTTGAGTAACCTACTGTATACACAAACCTAGGAATTACATGCCTCACAGGCCTTGTATCTATCCTCGTCTACCTTCCTTCTCGACAAATTGTTTTTGATAAGTTAACTTGACGACTTTCAAACATGCAACGCTATAGCTGGTAGTAGTGTATGCATGTCCCAACATCAGTGAAAAATTGTTTAAAATGATTCAATGTGCCAGGCAAGGCATTGTTTGCATACTGCACATCAATACATAATTTTTTTTTTATTTTATTTCCATTTCCGAGGCTTCTCGTTGTGCAAAGCCCTATATACAACCCATGCAGCACGGGAAAATTTACAGTGAAACATTTCCTGTGGGTCTTGGACTTTAGCCTAATACAAAGAATCTATCTACTACATGTTTTGTGGACTGAAATTGAATCAAAGACAAGCGTCTTCACCACTCATTACCGCCTATGTTTGTTAGTACTAGAATCGAATAAAATACAAGCATCTTCAATATTCATTACAATCCATGGAAGTACCATTTTTACTAGTTTGTGCACAATCATACCAATTCTTGAGTAAAGAACACACCAAGCTAGTAGCTTATAGACCAAATGACTTAAAGATTGAACAAATAAGATTCGATAGTGACGCCTCCCCTCTTTCTTCTCAGAGAAACGATGGTATGTGTATACTAGATTCGTAGCATCCTCGATATGTGTTTCTCGTGTCTATCTAGAATTCATGTGTTTTGTCCATGGGGTAATCAAAGCATACATGGAATGTTCTAGAGATGCGTGGACCTCATTTGAGCTTGGTACAGAGGGATTATTGACCAGGCACCAATTATGTGCCACCATAAGTTATCAATAAAAAATAAAGTTAGAAATAATTAATTCCTACTTGTCTATGGTTGTAATTCTCCATTTGAGGAGTTTGTTCCTACATAATAGGAATTAGCTAGAATATAGTTTCTCCTAGTTTAGTTTGTGGTTGAAAGAATCTCTCAACCACACTACTGTACATCTAAGATAGAATTCCTATCTTGAGACTTTTGCTTGTATAAATATATGTGTACTTTCCTTGATGAAATAGATATAGAATATATTTGAGTGTGTGCTATTTTATCTTGGTATCAGAGCCTGTGAGGGCTTGGCCCCTCCTGGGCTTGGCCCCTCCTGTGCTAAGGAAACAAAGAGTGAGATTATATCTCTGTTAATTTTTTTTTGTCCATCAATACAGACTTGTGGAGCTATGGCCATCAGCGGGAAAGCGGTTGTTTTGTGGAAGTCCACAAACCCTACTTTGCCAAGGATATCTGGATGCGTAATTGGATAGATCCAGTGTAGAGAATTAAGCATGGATCATCCCATAACGTCGATTAGGCCGGATCAACAAGGATCTGACATTTGAAGCATGGACGCTTTGTGTTGGTGTGAGGATGCCTGGGGTTGGAGCTGAGGAGGAGCAGTGGTTGTGGCCGATGCGTGGTTTGCGAGAGGGATTACATCAGGAGCGTGGTCTATGAGTCAATTGCATGTTCCGATGTGAGTACATGACAGACTGTGTTTGAGTGCCTGCGCAGAGGCGCCATTGGTAACCAACTCCCAGATTGAAGCGACGCGAATGGTGATCCCGCTGGGTATCCTGTGCACACCCCTGATGGCAGTGCAGGTGGAGGAGACTCAACCACACCCGCTCCAAAGCCCTGATGGCGGTGCAGGCGGAGGAGACTCAGCCACACCCGCTCCCAATCCCACTTCTCTCATACATCCCTCTCCTTTGCAGGTCCTGCCACGCCATCCTAAACCCCTACACCCACATCGATTACCAGGCAAAGTTGTTGACGTGTCCCTTCTGCTTCAACTACCAGGCGGAACTTACCAGATTGGTCGTCGGATTGCTCTACAGTAGCGTGAGGAGTCTGTATTATGATATTGCTTGAACAACATGGCGGAGGGAACTCCAACATTCAAAATACTATTATGGCCATTCAAAGAGGCGGGGATGATGGCCGGGTTTTTTCTTTCCTTTTCATCCATGTTACCACTAGGACGACAGGCCAGATCTTGAACAAGGTGTTGCCTCTTTGGGGGCGGAGATGCTACAACAATTTGCTGCAAGGGTTTGGCCTTCACAGTAGCAAAAGTGTAATTGCAATTGTAATTGCGATTGTGTGGCTGTAATTGTGGTTATTATGGTGCCTGGGCTTCATTGTTGGAATTGTTGTAAATGGTGAGTGTGTGCAGTAGACGATGCAACTAGGGCTGCTGGATAAATTCGTCGTCGTTTAATTCCTCATCGACATGGTGCCCCGGCTGCTGAGGAGAAGGATAAGGAAGAGGTAGGGCATTGTGCTCTGGAATCTCTGGTGGCTCTTCTGTGCCCGTTTTTGGTTGGGTGTGACCTTCGAGTGGTGTTGAGGAAGACAAGGAGCTGGGGAATTGGGAAGTTCCCTCACAGTCAGTGCTGCCTCAAGCCTGCTAGAATTTGTTTTCTAGTTCTGTGGTGATCTCAATCGATTTGTTGTGATCAAGCTGCTGGAGGCTGCCTACTAGTCGGAAAGAGAGCTGAGTGCCAGTGATCAAGGAGTTGAGGTCACCTGTGGTGCAGGTTGGAGCAACATGCATCACCAGATAAGCAACTACGTGTTCTGCTTTAGAGGCCACGAGAATCGCTGCTCATTGTTGAGCATTGAGAGCAGCTGCAGTGTGGTGAGCAGCTGAATGTGCAAGAGAGTGGCCGATTGTGTTGGTGAACATGCTCATCATGTTGGTGAGTGAGATGCAAAGGCAGGGGCTTCTATTGTTGAGGAAAGAAACCATCAACTGCATTCTTCGTTCAAGGAGGAGAGAAACTTTGTGTTCGATTTGAAGGGAGAAGCATGGTTTTTTTTGCATACTTGGGTAAACATTTTTTTGGAGAAATATATTTTGGAATTTAAATTGATATACATATTGATATTAGCCACCTCAATATGAAGTTATTTTGTTAGAATTGGCTATTCTAACAAATTACAGGTTCATGGAGTTCCAAGAATTTATTTGACATAGATGCCCAAGATGTGAACTATGAAAAGATGGGATAAAGGAGAAGCACAACGTTTATGGTGGACAACAAAGTAGATGTTTGTTTCAGTTAGTGTAATAGACTCCCTAGCATGTTATAAACAAGTCCAATTGTTGTAATGGTCATTGTAAGTACCCAGAAACTCCAAAATGTTGAAGTATGAAATGTAAGCCTTTTAAAGGTATTTGAAAGTTCCTGGTGATCTTAAAACCACTTTGTAATGGATTGCCTTTGTGGTTGGTTGGTGGCGAGCCAGAAACCATCCATAGAGCCTTAGTGGCTACAAGATTTTCCCGGAGGTGGCACATTTAAGTTCCGGGTTTGCCAGGTGGCGGCAGATTGGACTTGCCCGGTGGTGGCATATTGCTTGAGTGGCTAACATGTACACGGGAGCTTTGTGCTCATAGGAGAAGGTGGACTGCAGTAACACCTGGCTCACGGTCTCAGATATTGGTGTGTCTGAGCACAAGAGGGTCGGCGCACTTTTTTATCTGATAATTGCGTCGAAAGGCACAATCAGCGCAACTGTTTGCGATTGTTATTTGGACATGAATATTTGGATTAGAAAGGCACTGATCTCTCTTTGTTTTTGGAGGTTCTACACAGACAATTCACCTAATGGTGGTGGATTTACAGGTACATATATGCAGTTTGACCACAACCAGACTTTGTGAATCACTATCATGACAAGTAGTCATTAAGGGGGGGAGTTAGAAATAATTAATTCCTACTTGTCTATGGTTGTAATTCTTCATTTGAGGAGTTTGTTCCTACATAATAGGAATTAGCTAGAATATAGTTTCTCCTAGTTTAGTGTGTGGTTGAGAGAATCTCTCAACCACACTACTGTACGTCTAAGATAGAATTCCTATCTTGAGACTTTTGCTTGTATAAATATGTGTGTACTTTCCTTGATGAAATAGATATAGAATATATTTGAGTGTGTGCTATTTTATCTGATAAAACCATTTCTCTTGTTGAAATCTTTCGATGCGCCACCAAAGGAAACTTAGGATTATACTAGAAAACAATATGTATACAAACCAGGATATTTCAAGCTATCCTATTAGATTGTGAGGGTATTATTTTTCCTTCCGCCAACAGTTGTCATATTTTTTAGGAGTCATTCTGCTTGATCAAAAGCTCTCGCTGGGTATGGTAATTGTCTTCAAAGATTTTATACGGTCAAATTTTCTGGTTTTATTCCCATATATAACTAAAATTACATGGTGGCTCATAGTTTGGTTGATCTTGTCAATATTCGAAGGTATTATTAAATCTAGAGGGATGGGAACATCCTTCAATTGGTGTTTCATATTCTGCTACAAGGCTGTAACCAAGATACTCACTAGGATGGATCACAAGCCTGAGCCATCTTTGGTTTTATCATCTATCCCTTGTTCTGCGTGCCAATCATTGAAATTTTCCATTTCTTTATCAAGAATTATGTCAGTTTTGCATCCTTAAAAAACTGCCCACATATTGTCCTCTCTTCAAGAATGATGAAGTTATAAGTTGGTGACTGCTCTTGTTGTGGATATGCAATGTGTTCTTCAACAGTGGCTTCCTCACCAACCTCCTTTTCTTGCATGAATTAAGTTTTCTTTGTTAGTTGTATCTTCTTCTAGATCTCCCCATTCTTCTTTTGCTATGTCGAGCTCTAGCCATTCCCTAGACAAGATGGAGGGTTGACCCAAGCTTGAATAGTCTTACCATCATTCTTCATTTCTACAACAACACATAGTGAGTTCAATGTTATTTTAGCCAGTTCCAGGACAAGTACATCCATAGGGCCACTTTCATAATCTTGGAAAATAGTGTCAAATTCATTTCTTCTTTCAATACAAAGTCCCCTTTTTTTCCTACATCACAATAGCCTTCAACCAGCGGCTCACAAAACTTCCTATCTTTTCAATGTTCTCTTCAAGTGCTTTGTGACTTCCTACATCAAGAACCTCATGATATCTACTGTTATCTTGATCAATTGTGAGGTGGAACAAGAAGGGCTTATTCTTGTGGACCCTTCGTCAATTCTTGACAAGTATCTTCATACCTTTGAAATCTGGGACCCCTGTGTTGTACATCTGCCATATATCTTAATTATTCTTTACAAGGAAAGAAGACCTACTAAAGAGATAAGGATAGAAAGAAAATGATGACATAGGAAGCATTCAAGGACAGTATGTTATACATTTTCAGATTCTTTTAGTTTTCCCTTAATTTATGGATATTTATTCAATGACATGGAAAGGAAACTAGTGTTGGACCCGTCGAAGTTGCCAATGGATGTTTATTGAATTAAAAGGAAAAAGTTCCTTCTTCTCAATATCAATAATTATTCTTTGCAAGGAAAGAAGACATATTAAAGAGATAAGGATAGAAAGAAAATTATGACATAGGAAGCATTCAAGGGCAGTATGTTATACATTTTCATATTTTTTTAGTTTTCCCTTAATCTATGTATATTGATTGAATGACATGGAAAGGAAACTAGTGTTGGACATGTCAAAGTTGCCAATGGATGTTTATTGAATCAAAAGGAAAACATTCATTCTTCTCAATATCAATAACTAGAGAACATTTGGGTAGTGTTATTTCACAAGTACTTCACAAGTTCACACTGAAAGTGCCAAAGTCCTAAGGCACTATATGTAAATTTAAGGGTAACTTGGAGTGCTCACATACTATCACCTCAGTGATTCATTACCACACTAATGTTGGAACAATATCTAACAAAAGAGAACTACTCTAAACATTTAAGTCTCAATAAAGGTAAGGAATTGGAAATTTATGGAGACATATGGAAAATTTGGTTTATATTTATGATTTGAAGGGCCTGCAATTTTCAGATTTCAAGTACAACAATAGAACCAATAAATATGAGCTTGAACTGTTTTAAAGGTTCTATGAAAATGCTGGAAATAAAGTATACAGTTTGAAGTATGCTTTAGCTAATAAATGTTTCATAACCTATGATATTTGAGCATGGAAAAGTATTAATTTTCTAAATATGATTTTGTTTACTTTTTCCAAAGAGAAAATTATGGAAATCATAATATTTGGAGGCTGAATAAGGATTTCTAAAACTTTAAATAAAAGACCAATATCAAAGAATATTTTTACATGAAAAACATTAGTCTTTTACAACCAGAAAATGGTAATAAGATGGTTGAAACTAATATGGAAATTGAAGGTCTGCAATATGTATTATCCAAAATTTATATACAACCAAAGAAAAGTCATTTGAATGAAACTTTATGGTGTTTTTAGGAGGAGATCAATGCCTAACTTATTTTGGTGTCTTTCAAAGAAGAATTTTATAATGCTGATTTCACTTGTTTTAGGTGTGCATGTAGTGCAATGAATTATGCTATAAGCACTAATTACTTGTTGTAATGTAATTTCTAGAATAACTTTTACTCTCTAATGAAGAAGAACTGATCAATATATTGGGAGAGGATATTTTTATACAATTATTGATTTATGAAATATTTTTATTAAAAAAAAAAAAAACAAAATAAAGGCAGAGGATATTTCACCCCATTCTTTTAACTGCACGATAAGAGTTGGGTAAAATAGTAACCACCCCTTACAACATAAGGGGGTGTGTTACAGCTGATGAGATAACATCATGGACTAACATTCTCCCTGTGGTAAGTATGTTGACTTGAATTAAGGAGAATGGTCCGACAAAGGACAATCATTCTTCCTATGTCTAGTATGTTGACCCAAATTAGGAAGAAAGGTCCTGGAGCATTAGGATCGTTTAACACCAGACCCTGAATTACTTAGATAAAGTATGGCCTTTAGAGATTCACCACGTGTCAAAGATATCGACCCGAATGATAGTGAATGAAGACTAGTCTATATACCATGTGTTAGATAGACTCAAATTACGGTGATTAGTTGATGCTAAATGATGTACCATGTGTCAGGAGTACCGACCAAGATTATGGTAAGGATATACCATAGGTATGAGGTACTGACCAGAATTATGGTAACTTATTGATGTTGTTGACTTACCATGTGTCAAATTTGTTTGATTAGATTATGGTAATTGGTTGAACTTATTAGTTTACCATATGTCACAGTTGTTGACTAGATTATGTTAATTAGATAATGATGATGATTCGTTATAGCCTTTTCTTAGAGAAATATGTCAATAATATAACATGTGTCTAGTCATTATGAATACCTCCCTAGCTAAGAGGCAGTGTTGAATTTTGTAGCTATGCTCAGTCTTCATAATCTGTATTTTAGTCCTTGAAATATATAATGAAATTTTAAGAAATGTTCTTCATGTCATTTTCATTGTTTAGCCCTTGAAAGAGTTATTATAAGACATGTTATTCATGTTAGTATCAAAAAGAGAAATTTCGAAATTTGAATTTTGAATTTTTGTCCCCAAACTTGTCAAGTCTGCTCCCTCTCAATTCATATCGGGCCCAATGAAGAGACACACCCATTTAGACAGGCAAAACACTATATATATAGCATTTGACCTCCTCCACAAGGCACCATTCGATCTCTCACATAAAAAGACATGTTCTAGGCATTTAAGCAAAGAAGAAAAAGGATGAAGAATGATGAATTCATCTCAATAATATTTCTCTCTCTCTCCACTTCTCACATGTGACTTTCTAGACAATCTATAGGCAATAGGTCGAATTTCTGGGAAGCATTTTTTGGGCAAAACAGTCTCGGCAACAAGGTTGAGTTTTTGGGCAAAAGAGTCTCAGCAACAGGGATGATTTTTTGGGCATATTCTAGGAGGTTGAAATTTGTCCTAGGAAAATTAGAGACGGCTGAAGTTGAAGGACAAAATATTGACTTGATAAGAGGGTTGTTTGACCAAGTTTGACCATAACATTGTTGTTTAGTTTGACCTCATAGTTGACTAGAAATATTAGTTGTATCTCTTGTTGAACTGAATAATTTTTCCAAGGAAAAGGTTGTTGGGTTTTTCCACCAAGTGGGTTTTCCTAGGGTAATTATTCTATTCTCTTTGTGCATTGTGATCTCTACTATCCTTGTGCATTCCTGATTAAATTTCTGAAGTGTAATCGCTTAATGATTAACTGGAATTGTTCAAAGAAGATCTACATCATTAGAATTAATTATCAGTATTTTAAAAATTGGCATTTGTATCTATTGCACTTGGAAAATCAAAATTTGTAACTCTCAATCCTTTGTACTTGTCTTTTTAACTGTCGCTTGCATATTCTTCTTTTTATTTAGATTTTTCACTCTTGATTAATGACTAGGTACTAATGGGGATACCTAGAATGGAATTCTAATTGATCCAACAATTATTGTTGTAACTGCCATTATTGAAGAAGATCTAGAATCTTGAGAAACATTTAGTAACGACCTTTTATTTCTAAGTCATTCAATTATTTTCCACATGAATTCATCTAATATATGGTATTGATTCACTTGTCATACTAAAATATCCAACTTGGTATGTAAGTTATAGTTCATACTTGGAAGATCCCTTTGAATTTATGTAATCACCAGTAAAACTACAATGCTAGGCATCATTTTTTATAAATTAAACATCCCGAATTGCACCCTTGACATCCTGGAATTTCTCTTGACTATTCCTGTGTTTTCCAAGTTCTATGAATAAATATCATCACAAAAAAACCACTCTTCCTAACTCCAATGAGTAGGGAAACTAGACTCAAATGCTTTGGAGAATTTTCTTTTGAATTCCTAAGCAAATTTCCTAATTTCTTTGCACTTGTCACATAAGCAATAGAAATTAAACTATGTTTTCCCTTTATTGTCATTAATTCCATAATAAAACAAGTTTTGTCTAAGATCCCAAGGAATTTGAGATTATATAATGTTTCATTAGTTAGAAATTTAATCACTTCATTAGTTATTTTGACCTTATTTCCAAGTTATTTCCATGCTTTTTTTATACTCATGCTTAGGTTTCTTTCTAACTTGTTAGTATCTTTCAGAATAGTGAACTGATATTTAAATTTGTTCACTGCCACTTTTACTTGGTCCCATATACAATGTTTATCCCCTTCTAAAAACATCTTAGCTTCCAATATATGATCAACACTTATGTTTAATTCTTCAAAAATTACCACCCTTTCAATTGATTGAACTATCTATTTCTCTTGTTGAGCAATATTAGCATTATTTTGATTGATAATTTCATTTATTTTCTTTAACAATGACTACATATCCACTATTTCTATTTCTTTTTCTTGAATATTTTTTTGTGCTTGTGATAATTCTTTTTCAATTGGATAATTTTTTCTATTCCAAAATCTAGCTTAGTTGTTTCTATATTTGGAAGAATAATTGTTTTTTATAATCTTTCTGTTCAAGTAGCTATTGTTTCTTCTTCTGATTTTTTAATAATCCTCTTATTTTTAATTTTTCTCTATTAGAATTCTTATTTGATTCTCCATTTGAAATCTTTTATTTTCAATTCATCTCTGGTTTCCATGTTTTATAATCAAATAGAAGATAAAAATCTTGAAGGAGTTGGATCATCTTGATTTAATTGATCATATAAATCATGTTTGGGTTATCTAGATACCCTTTTATCAAGAATTATTTTGGTGAAAATATCGTCTCCTACATTAGTAGCTTTGACCCTTTCTACTCACTTTCCCTGAAATAATACACTTGGAACTATTGATACACTTGTTGAAGGGGTGTGTGATTGTCATTACCTTTGTATCAAATTATCCTTAGTCTTAAACTTTGCATCTTTATGTTGAGGCAACGGTGTGTCTACATACATGGGATATTCAAAATATTTTTCAATCAAATCCTACATTTGAGGAGTTATCAACTTTACCTCTGCTTCATGGGTCCCTTGTTCTATTGAAGAACCTCAACCCAAGAATTCTTATTGGCCAATTTCTCTTTATCTGCATTAGAAAAGTGAGAATGTGGGGTGAATTTCATTAAAACCATTATATTAGAAATAACCCCACGAGGATCATACCTCCATTGCATGTTTTCTTCAAAGTTAAAATCTATTAACATTTTTCAATAAATGGAAATGTTGTAAAATGTAAAACTTTAGTAGGGATAGTAAATGTGGACTTATTTCAATTAGAAACAAATACAAATCATTTGAGTGTAACCTTTGTCTTAGATATTATAATTAAAATATTCTATATAGGAAACCTATATGGTTTGACTTCTACTCCATAAATTCTTAGATGGTACAATACTTTTCCAAGAACTAGTTTGCACATCTAAACTGTGAATTCATTTGTAAGAGAAATTTATATTCATCTGTAATTCTAAGAGTTGGATTATCATACATTAAAGCATAAACCACATACATGAACTCATCAATAAAAGTCTTATAACCATTAGGCTTATCACTATACTTTATCACTTGAGACTATTGAAATGGTAAGAAATTTTCCCCTTGTTGATTCTTTCCTTGTAATCACATGGGTTCAAACATGTTACTTATTTAACTAGAAACAAGTAGACAAGATATGATGGACACCTAAAGGATTCTTTCTCTTCAAATTGCACCAACTATTCATGAATTTCACTTGCAATAAATGGAACGAATTGTTTATGCATGAATCCTAATATAGGACCATTTTCCATACGTCATTATCATAACCTACTACCATGAATATCATTGATATAACATCTTTAACATAATCCTTAATTATATTGATGTTAAAGGAATGTCAAAGTTCAAGGGCATTCACACAAGTGGAACATTCAACAAGCAACACATGAAGATACCAGATATAAGTGGAAACTAACAAAGGAAGAAAACCATGAATTTTTGGTTGAAAGTGATGTGAACGCAAACTCCTGCTCCCCTATTACATCAAATTTTTTGTAGGATCCAACCTACAGGAAGCTACTAAGTCAAGGAAGCTCTATCTTTTGCAAAATTTTCTGCAACAACCCACAAGAGGCTCCTACCTCAACAAGCTACGACATGTTATTTACCAAGCTACAACTTGAAAGGAGAATGCAATCTCCAAATCACAATACAAAATCAAGTTTGTTGGTTACCTGATATTAATTCCTACCCTCAAGTCTGTTGGTCATCTTCTCTTCTTATCTTCTTCAACTTTGTTCCTTTTCTGCTACTTTTCTCTTTTTATCCTCAGTGGAACGTTGCTCATGAACACTCTCATACAAGATTTTTAACACCAAAAGATCTTATTCTCATTCAACAATGCATATTTTGTAAGCATAGCTTATTCACTGTTTGTGTTCTATGCAAGAATATGATTTGAGGAGTTGCCTCTTGGTCTTTTAAGGCAATTCACAATCTGCTACTTCATTTCTAAATCTAAAAGTTGATTCAAGTGTTTTTTTTGTAACATAAAGAAGAGCTAAAATAATGTAGGCCAACAACAATGATTGCAAAAGACAAATCTTGAAAAAAAAATCAGATTTGCATTAGCTACATCTTTAGTTCTATTTCAGATTTGTACCAGCCATATGTTAATTCATTTAATGATTCTTCTATAATGTATTTACCATCAACAACATGAAGATTCACAAGTTTCATGAGTTGTAATATACTATACTGTTGTACAAGTGATTTTGTTTAATAAAACCATCCATTTTCCAACTTATGCCTCAAAATCTCATGTGTCATATTTCATTTTAAATGTACGCCATACATCTGTAAAATTTTGTAGAATTTTTCTACAAATCAGCTAGCTCTGATACCATGTAGAATTTTCTCTTCAAATCAGCTAGCTCACTGATATCATGTAGAAATTTCACCTGCAAATCCAACTGATATCTGCAATGTACTAAAGCATAATACTAGATCTACATCTACCATAAACTTAGTGGAAGCTTAATTGAACATGAGCAACATCAAGCATGAACACACATAACTGATAAGAAGGAATCAATCACACATAACACAAAATATATCACAGGGGAAAGCACCAACATAGAGTCCCAACACTATATTATCAATGACAAGTGGAAATCCTCAACAACATATAAAAAGAATAAGCTCAATAGCTATCCTGCTCTCTCTCTACTCTGATGATGATGATCATAGACTCACTAGACCTCAATATATAGGCCACAAGTCCTCCAATCCCCTATTTCCTTGCGCAATTTTGATTACTTTCCAATTAAAAAACATATGTGAATTGGCCCCAGATAATACATGTTGTCAACCATAGTTCCAACTACGCAATCCTTGAGGACACTAGTTCCACCTGCATGCAAGGAATATTCACTAGGAAGATCCAAGCATCTGATAGTACACTGTCCCTCATCTGATCTCAACTGGGTCTCTGACAGAACTGATATGCAACAGTTATCCATGAGTGAATCCTCAATTATCTAAAATAATAGTTGTCACATGTATGCAAGCATTAACAAACTATATTTTATTATTTTAACAACTTGTTAAAATAATCTAACTGGACTTGACTAGTTAGAACTAAGTCAACTAATTCTCTCAATATAGAACTCATACTTATTCCCTTAAACAATGAAGGAAATTAAGGATAAATTCCTCAATCAGTGGGGCAACTCATGTGCATGCTCACAAAGACTTTAAATTCGAATTTCCTTAACTAATTAACTCAACTGAATTAATTAATTAATATTTCCAACTGCTGTTAAGAACAAAATTAATTTTACTTCCTATAGATAGACTAGGGACTGCTATAAATAGGAAGGGACCCAAAAAATGCCATTTTTAGAACTTTCTATTTTTAGCAGTTTCACCTCTCACCCAAGGTGTCCAATGACCTCACTGGCCAAATTGCTATTTTTAGACATGCTATTTTTAGACATTCTATTTTTAGCACATTCTAAATTTAGCATTTCTTGTTGCCCACTTTTCAACACTCCCTCTCAACAAGAAAGACTCTCTCTCTAACCCAATCTTGTAACTCTGGAATGTTCTACATGCAACACATCTACCCAGTCCACTTGCTCCAACAACACTTGGAATAGAAACACTTCCAACTGACCACTCTGTAGGGCTAGGAACATACTTTGATGTTGAAGCTCTACCTGCTACTGACAAGTGATCCCTCTCTGAAATCTACGCTATTGCAACATCTCCATGCATATCGCACCATTGCACACCTCTCTGTGCCACCTAACACTGTGCAAAACACTTGTGCCTCTCGCATTGCTGCAGCCTGCTAGCTATGTGTTGTCTTGGGATTCCCTGCATTGTCATTCTCTCTACTGCTCCATCTGCATCTGTCTCTAACCAATCAGTCAGTGCCTGCTACTCCACATTGGGGCTCCTATAGCAAGGTCTCATCTAAGAGGTTGGGTACCTCAAGGATCCTGCCCCTTCTCCTTGGGACGATCACTCCACATTGCCCCACCTCCTACCTGGAGGTATGGCTGCATGTTATCCCTCTTCCCACCTGGCTCGAAGTTTCCTCCTACTGCAGATCTCTGCATGAGTAGATGTCTCTACTCGATCTCCACTCAGCTTCCCCTGTTGTGGCTGCTCCACAACCTCCTAAAGCTGCTGCACCAATCATGGCTCCTCCATAATCGTCAAAGACTTCTTCTGGTTCTGCATGTTGAGAGGTAATATACCCTCCCTTTCAACCACTAAGTTTCTATCAGTTGCCTTGCTGCTCAAGGCTTTGCATGCATTTTGAACTTCAAGAGCATACAGGTTCTTGATCCGTGAACCAATCTGCTCCACCTGTCCAGTGATGATGTGTCTAAGGAAATCCTATCCCTTATTGAAGACTACATCATAACCTCTGTCTTCCAGCATCGCGATCGACACCAAGTTTCTCTTCAGTCCTGGTACATACTTGACATCAGTCAAGGTAAGGCGAGAACCATGCTCCCTCTGAAAATAACTGTGCCTACACCTGAGACACTATACTTCTCATCATTACCCATCGTTATGAGTATCTGGAGATCTTTCTCCTCCAAAGTACTGAACAAACTTTTGTTTCGGTCATGTGGAAAGAAGCTCCACTGTCAGAACCCAACCACTTCCCACCATGGATGAAACCATACATGCGAAGAGTGTGAAATCCAACTCAAACTGTGAAGTAAGTGCCTCACCTTCAGATCCTTCCCCAGATCCCTTCTTGGATTTCCTCCATGGACAATTTGCAGCATAATGGCCCACCTCATGACAGCAAAAGCATCACACTTTTGATTTGTCAACCTTCTTCCCATCATTGGAAGAACTGGATTCGGAAAGAGAAACCTTTTGCTTCCCCTTCTTCGCCTTACTCACTAAGGCACAGTTCTCCTCATCATGCATGGATGAAGAACTGTCTCTAGTGCTCCATCTGATCTCCTCCTGCATCAAATCCGACCAAAGTTGTTCCCAATCCGACATTTTTTCCTTTCCATTAACCGAGTCCTGGTAGCTATGCCAACATTTAGGAAGGCCAAGGAGTGTTAGACTCACCATATCATCATTTGAGGTCACAATCCCCACACTTCCAAGCTCCTCCCTGCATGAGGTGAGCTTGTTCAGATACATAGAGATTGTCTCATCATTTTCACACTTGATCCTTCGAAGCTTGTCCTTTAGTGCCAGCTTCCTCTGATCACTGCTATTCTGATATAAATCTTTTATTGTCTTCCACATTGCATGCGGAGTCTCCTTCCCATGGAGACTCGAAACAATGTGATTTCGAACTCCCTCCAAGAGAATTCTCTTGGCTCTAGCCACACACTTCTTCCAGTCTGCAACTTGAGTAGCATCAGTAGGCTTAGGGACATCTTGATCAATGAAGTCCTTAAGGCCATTATCTTCCAATACTGCCTCCATGCGATCCTTCCAAGCTATATAGTTTGAGTTGCCATCAAGGGCATACTCAAGCCTCAATCCATAGAAAGCCATCAATGAACTGGATGTAATAAGAACTGAGATCTATATCCCGAATAATAAACTTCGAATTCCTTCTTCTATATTGTTCTTCCTTGATCAACTTGGCTCTGATAACATGTAAAATTTTGTAGATTTTTTCTACAAATCAGCTAGCTTTGATACCATGTAGAATTTTCTCTACAAATCAGCTAGCTCACTGATATCATGTAGAAATTTCACTTGTAAATCCAACTGATATATGCAATGTACTAAAGCATACTACTAGATCTACATCTACCATAAACTTAGCAGAAGCTTAATTGAACATGAGCAACATCAAGCATGAACACATATAACTAATAAGAAGGAATCAATCACACATAACACAGAATATATCACTGGGGAAAGCACCAGCATAAAACCCCAACACTGTATTATCAATCAAGTGGAAATCCTCAACAACATACAAAAAGAATCAGCTCAATAGCTATCCTACTCTCTTTGTACTCTGATGATAATGATGATCATAGACTCACTAGGCCTCCATATACAGGCCACAAGTCCTCCAATCCCCTATTTCCTTCAGCAATTTTGATTGGGGTCCAATTTTACAAAACATATGTGAATTGGCCCCAGATCATACTTGCTATCAACCATAGGTCCAACTACGCAATCCTTGAGGACACTAGTTCCACCTGCATGCAAGGAATATTCACTAGGAAGATCCAAGCATCTGATAGTACACTTTCCCTCATCTGATCTCAACTGGGTCTTTGACAGAATTGACATGCAACAATTATCCATGAGTGAATCCTCAACTATCTAAAATAATAGTTGTCACATGCATGCAAGCATTAACAAACTATATTTTATTATTTTAACTTGTTAAAATAATCTAACTCGACTTGACTAGTTAGAACTAAGTCAACTGATTCTCTCATTATAGAAATCATACTTATTCCCTCAATCGGTGGAGGAAATTAAGGATAAATTCCTTAATCAGTGGGACAACTCATGTGCATGCTCATTAATATTTCCAAATGCTGTTAAGACCAAGATTAATATTACTTTCTATAGACTAGGCACTGCTATAAATAGGGAGGGACCCAGAAATGCTATTTTTAGAACTTGTTATTTTTAGCAGTTTCACCTCTCACCCAAGGTGGCCAATGACCTCACTAGCCAAACTGCTATTTTTAGACATGCTATTTTTATACATTCTATTTTTAGCACATTCTAAATTTAGCATTTCTTGTTGCCCACTTTTCAACAACATCAAGATAACCAATAGCATAATGATCAACCTTCATCAATGATCAACATAGTTAAGCCTTTGCACTTGGCATCACTTTCATCCTTTGCACTTCAAACAATCTTGCAACAATGGCAATCTAGCAATCAACATAAATCAACCTTAACACAATCAACAAACAATCATATTAATAACATCAAGCATCTCAAGCATCCTTAACATGATCATTTGACATCAATGCCAACATTTTCAACATTCTTCCCCTTTGGCATTGATAACAACAATGTGTTCCTTCTCTTGTTTGCGCTAGGAAAAAATGCATCTACCTTCGTAACCTCCCCCTTTGACATCAATGGCAAGGGGTTTTAAGACTAAAGCTTGGAAAAACTCTAACAATAGAAATGCCTATTGAGATGTCTACTAAACAAACATTTTGTTGTTCTCATTAAAAATTTCTTCCCTCAATCCTATGCACATGAAATCAATTGAGCCATTTACATGAAATGCCTTTAATTTGTTCCATGTGCGCTTAATTTTCAATGTTTTCAACTGAACCAATATGTTGCAGGGAATAAAATTTTCTTGTCCGACCAGTTATCGCATGTTTGAATAGAATCTGCCATTCAAGCACTTGGAAGCAATTAGGTCCGCCACACTTGCATAAAACTTGGAATTCAATGTATCAAAAATATGTAAAGGGTACAATGCATTTAACGCTGCCACCATTATAAGCATTAACGCATTGTCAAAATTGGTAATAAAGCATGATAAATTAATGTTCGCAAACTCAACTCTGGCACAACTTAACACTGGCAAAACTCCATGCACATTCAATGGTGAGAAACCTCAACGTTCTCCATGCTGCATATTTAACGCACTGTCATCAACGCTAGTAACACATTGGCACTGCATTGTTATCCTGCCGCAGACAGTATATCGTTTTTAATAAACACTTTGACAATGGATTATTAGTGGTTGGACCAAAATTTTTTTTGAAAGTTTTTTGGTCTGTTTTTTTGGTCAAAATCCGGCAGCAATTTATTGGAATCGCAAGTTTGATAGCTAGTTTTTGCACAATCGAAAGGTCCCAGGGGTTTTTGAGGGTGCTGAATCCAAATATGCAATTAAAAAACCATTTTAACTGCTAAAAATCAAGATTTAACCTCATTTCTTCAGCCGGATTCCGTCACCGAAATCTCCAAAAAATCGTATTATAAACAACTCCAAAATTAAACTGCATTTTACAATGTTAATATTATATTATATATTTAATTCGCTGAAATCGTTGGGGCCTTATCTTCTAATCATACATCCAGGTACGGAAAGTAGTGCACTAAGTGTTCCGCGTGTCAGACAGCGAAATGCTTGTACTGTTTAGAAATTTAAAGTAACATTTTTAAATTCCAAGATTTAAAAATATTTTAAACCACTACTTCATTACCTCGAACTATTCAGAGGCCCGTGCAGCGGGCCAGGGAGGACTAAGGACAACCACATGGAAGATTTTAAAGCAGCCAATGGCTATATTCAAAATGACCATCAAATTAAGCATCAGATTTAAATCTTATTTTAGTAGTCAATGAATAAATGTCGATGCCTATCATATTTTTAAATTTCTGTACGGATTTAAAAATAAAATAAAAATCATTGTAATATATATCAACTAGTTTGATAGAGGAACTAATGATTCCACGTATCAAAAATAATTAATATTGAAAGGAAAAGAAAACTAACTTAATAAAAACTATGGGACTTTATCTGCCTCATGTTTTTATGTAAATTTGATACCTAGCTTCCATTATCCTTGACCTACAATGAACGTATCATTACGTAGTCCCTCATAGCAATTAGAGTTCGTCTTTTAGTTGCAAATCCATATGCAAATGGCAAAGTTCTAGAGGATCAAATTTGTAGAAATATGCTTCGAGCTTCGTAACACAAGTCAAAAACTCCTTTAGCTAAGAGTAGAGGCTAAAGAAAGCAAAACTGTATTGGAATTACTAATGTGCTAATGTTTTTACTTTTTATGTGTGAAGGGACGATTAATGATTAATGGAGACAAAGTTCATTAAAATTTGATTAAATTATAATTATATTATTAATGCGGTGATACTTAAATACAATACAAATTTGAATTAATTGACTATTGGTTTGAATTTTTTATTTTAAAAAATATTTTGAAAAAAATATTTTTATTTATTTTTTTATTTTTTTTTAAATAAAATTATTTTTTAGTGATGTATATTTTTTTAAATTTACAATATAATTTTTTTTACAATATATATATTTTAAAATTTATAAATGTATATTTAGATAGGAAGAATTTGTATTATGTTATTGTTTTGTAATTTTAACGTTTTATAAATACTTTGAGTACGCTTTGTTTGTTTGTTAAACACTTTGAGGGTTGTTGACTAAAAAAGACTTATTAATTTGTGTTTTTGCAATAGATTAATATAAACTTTCACTACATGGTAAAATTTATAGTTATATAATTGTTAGTTTAACAGCATTACAAATAGTCACAACATATTTTTCATAGTTAGCTAAGAAGCAACATACTCATTGTATTTGTCTAAATAAATGGAATTTTACTAGAGAAATTGATACTTAAGATTTATGGTTGTAGATCAATTTTGTCCACTTGCCTTTAAACTATATTTAGTGTTGATTTATTTGAATGTCTACATATTATATAAGTTTGAGGTCATTCACAATTTTGTCCACTTGCCTTTAAACTATATTTAGCATTGATTTATTTGAATGCCTACATACTATAAAAGTTTGAGGTCATTCATATTACCCTCTCTTGAAAAATGTTTTGTTCCTCCATTCATGTATGTCGTTAATGTTTTTTACTCTAATTTAATTATACTTAAATTAAGTGAGAATATCTACAATGTAACCCTTATTCAAATATGGTAGTTAGTTCATACTTTTGAAAATTCAATAATTAAACTAAACTACAGAAATCTTAGCTATACAACCTTATAATATTAAAGCATTGAATATTAAAAAAACATATTATGCATTGTAATATATATACACATATTAATATTACAAAACCATATTAACCCATTATAATATATATGCCACCAAAATATTAACACATTGTAATATATATGCCACCAAAATATTAACGCATTAAATGTTAGCAAACCATATTAACGCATTGTAATATATATCAATGTTGGCAAACCATATTAATGCATTGTAATGCCACCGAAATATTAACGCATTGAATGTTGGCAAACCATATTAACGCGTTGTAATATATCGCCAATGTATTGACGTTGGATATCATCAATATATTAATCTGCATTTGTATTGATATATGCCAATGTATTAACTCGTTTAGTATTAACGCTAGATATCTACCGATGTGTTAACTCATTTATTATTATAAATGTTGTAATGTATTAATCTCTCTACAGTTTTGGGTACAACTTTCCCAAACAGTCCAATAATAACTCGACCAACCGGTTTTCCAGCAATATCCACATCAAAGTATACCTTGTGTTTTATCTCTTCTAGATTCTCATGCTTGGCCTGAGTAAATGCGACGGCACCCAAAACAACAATATAGTACTTTTCCTCGCCATATTTCTCGCAACTCTAACAATTGTTAAGAGTGTATTAATCTGCGTTGGAATATGTTAATGTTGCCACTGTATTAACGCACCCAATGTTAACCTGGGCAGCCAATGTATTGTTGTTTTAACATTTCCATGGTATTAACGTTGCTCCAAAGGTATTAATGTATTGACAATGGATTAACACTAGCACCATATGAACTTTGGCATCGTTCGAGCAACTATAACTTTGAATATTATATTGTAAATACAATTGCAAAATTGAAGTAGAGTTGTAGAATTCATTGTAATTTGAATGTCACAAGTTAGAAACATATGCCAAATTTGAAGTACACTTGTAGAATTCATTGTAATTTGAATGTTACGGGTTAGAAACATACGCAAATATACATCCAGGTCAATTAATTATGGTGATATTCCAGGATTGTTTTTACATTGCATGTCGAGATATTATTGTATAAATAAGACACAAAACCCTAATTACAATATAACACATTATACAATAAAATATAAACTACCATGTAAAGTAATATTGTAAGATGATGCACTATATTATAACTCACCATTTGAAGGAATATCATTCCATATATAACACAAAATATAATCCAATCACCCAACACTGGTGATATTTACAATGCACAACAATTACGAATGGTGCCAATGTAATCATATACCAAATATAGTATCCAATCTTGCTACAGTAATATATTCAAGTTTTCAATACTATGTATGGGGCTCCCAATATTTATTATCCTTCTCTCTGTCTCCTGTCATTTCTACTCTCATCTTTGCTCTTGTCAATTATGCATAACCATAATTATATTTCTGATCTCATAGTCATTACTCTTCTCTACGTTACCTTCCTTGCGAACATTCATTCCTTATAATTACATATATGTATTCTTGTGAGCGCTCAACTCTCTTTGGGTTTCTATTTTCTTGTTGGAGTCTATGTTTAGTTTTTGAGTTTTCTCTTATCATTGACACACAATATTCTTGATTTTTAGGGTTTGGCCTTATTTTCATTTGCAAGTATTCAATGTATGTCTTTACAACTATTTCATTTTCTACAACATGTATTTCTTCTCTGTCAGAGATATAGATAATGTCCTCTGCGTATGGTATACTTTCTTCTTCTATCATTCAGCTTCACTTTTTGCTTGGATTTCTACACTAACTCATTGACTGACATCTGCATTAAGATTGGTCCAAGATTTTTTTGTCATAGCCTCATGTCAAGAATAGGCCTCTTTGAGTTTGAATGCTTTATTTTAGAACAATGATTAGATCATGATGAATTGATGCTACACTCAAATCCTTATGAGATTGTGGATCTTCATTTGATCAACATATTATTGATAAATTTTATTATGTCCAACCATATTGTGGAATAGCTTCAAAGGCTTTCTCCATTTGATGATAACTACACTTCAACTCTTTATATATTCATTCTTTGTATACATGAGTTCACGTAAAAAATATAGCATCAATAAATAGAGCAATCAATTATTGGTAATCATAATAACAACGTTGAAGGATTTAGAGGAATCCTAGGGTTGCATTGAAATGCTTTGAATATATATATTGCTTACTCTTTTTTGCTGATAATGGATCAAATGCATGCTTCTTGAAAAGATTTTGACTTCAATGCAACAATGAAGTTTGGCCAAATGTTGGCCTTTTGATCATAGAACTAGTTGGATGGTTTTCTTCAATAGCAATATTTTTCAAACATGGAACCAATTTGATGGTTTTCTTCTTTGATTGATTTCTTGATTGATATCTCCACAAAATAATCCTTTACACTAGTACTATGATATTTTAGTTGTTGGACTAGATGTCTTCATATGACATCAACTCCTACATATATATGTTTTTATTTGAAACTTGCAAATAATATGGTTCAAATGTTGATCACATGGTACTTTATGATGAAGACTTCTAGAAACCAATCATAAAGATGTATAGGATATGCTCCTATGGGCTTGATGACAACACATTTGCTTTCACTTTGTATATTTTAAGAGATCTCGGGTTTTGTTTTCTTCATGGTTCGGAGGTTATAAACTGAATACACAAGTTAACATAATACACTTTGATGCATAGGACATATGTATTCAAATTCATCAGAGATTGAGAAATTCTAATGATGCAAATGTACATTGAGCTAGGCTCATCTTCAACATGTTTTGACTAGATATGCAAATGTTTAACTAGATTATGTACATTTGAGAATGCTTATTTACATGTTATATATATATTTTGCTTAAAAAATTTGTATCAAAGAATAAACCTTTGAATGATGAACCTAATTGATGTTTCCTTTTCATAAAAAATTGCCTTTTCATAAAGAATATGGCTTGACACTGCAATTGTTTGTTGGTTCGTTGTTGCTATTGCTTATTGACTGCTTCATAATCTTGACACGTGATTATCGTTGCTCTTCTTTACTCCTTATTGCTCTTGTAGAGTCTCCCCCTTAGATATTCCCCCTTAGATAGATAATGTATTCCTTTTCATATTCTCTATAGTGTTTGAGGCTCTTCTTTTGAGGTTAATCTAGTGAGAAGAGTGTGCAGGGACTATCCCTAATTTGTTCCTAAGATATTCGAATGATTCTCTAGCAAGTGGCTTACTAAATATATCTGCTATCTGTGCTTTTGTTGGTATGTATTCTAGCTTCATTGTTTGCTCAACCACTTTTTCTTTGAGGAAATGGTACTTTATAAGGATATGTTTAATCTTTGAATGAGGCACTTGATTTTTTGAAATGATTATTGCACTTGTATTGTCGCACTTAGTAGATATAGGTTCTCTAAAATTTACCTTCATACCTTGTAGAGTTTGTTTCATCCACAGCACTTGTGTGCAACAAGAAACAATTACTATGTAATCAACCTCTGTTATAAATAGAGATATTAAGGATTGACTTTTTCTTAACCATGCAACCAATGATTCTCCTAAGTAGGATGCACCACCACTCATAATTTTCCTGTCATCCACACAACTGGCCCAATCTGCATCTATGTAGGCTGTCAATATAAATTTATTCCCTTTTGGGTACCATAGTCCATAATATGTAGTCCCTTCAAGTATTTGAATATCCTTTTTGTTGTTAGTAGATGACTCTATTTAGGTGTTGATTGATATCTTGCCACTAATTCGATAGACCACGTTATCTGGTCTAGAGGCTATTAGGTATAGCAAACTTCCTATCATAGATCTATAAAGATTATGATCAACATCAAGTGATTTATCATCTGCACATAAATTGAATCCAATTGCCATGGGGGTTGAGACAGGTTTACAGTCTTCCATTTGCAAAATTTTCAACATATCTTTTAAGTATTTATCTTGAGAAATGAATATGCCTCTTGAATTTTGTAGGATTTGCAGCACTAGATAAAAATTAAGTTCTCCAGTCATTGACATCTCAAACTCAGACTTCATTTCTCAAGTAAACCATTTTACTGGATATTCTTTGTTGCTTCCAAACATAATATCTCCCACATACACAACCACAATTAAGAGTTCATATTCATTTGCCTTTATGTATAAATTACTATCATCTCCTCCTCTCTTGAAACCTTGTTTTTGAAGGTACTTCTCCAACCTAGAGTACCATGCTCGTGGTGCTTGTTTAAGACCATACAATTCCTTCTTTAACCTGCATACAAAATTAGGATTATCTAATTATACAAATTCCTTAGGTTGTTCCATATAGACTTCTTCCTCAAGTTCTCCATTCTAAAAAGTAGACTTCACATCCATTTGGTACACATTGAAATATTTATAACAAGCAAATCCTAGAAACATCCAAATTTGTCCAATCTCGCCACTAGTGCAAAAGTTTTTTCATAGTCGAGACCTTCTACTTGTGAGTAACCCTTGCATACTAGTTTTACTTTGTTTCTAACAATTTGTCTTTGTTCATTCATCGTTTTTTTAACACCCATTTTGTACTAATGACATTCTTTCCAACTAGTCTTGGTGTTAGTTCCCAACTATTTCTCTTTCCAATTTGATCTAACTCCTCATTCATAACATTTATCTAGTGTTTGTATTTACTTGCTTCATCAAAATTCTTTGGTTCAATTTGTGAAAACATAACAATATGAGCTTGGTATATTTTCTCTGTAAGTTTCCTCCTTGTTTGAACTCCTTCATTTTTATTTCCAATAATCTGACTGTCAGGGTGATTCTTTTGTACATGCCTTGAGGGATCTTTTGAATGAGTCTTTGTCTTTTCCTATTCTTAATCCCGCACTTCATTTTCTTCACTGTCATGATGATAATTTGGAGGATTGATACAACCTATGCTCTTGTTCTTATCAAGCAACTCTTCATCAAACCTTACATCTATCTCCACAATCTTATGTAGTTGTTTATTATAACATCTGTATCCTTACTTTTTGACAAGTATCCAAAAATATTCCTTCATATGATCAAGCATCAAACTTTCCTAACTTTTCATCATTGTTTTTGATATAGAATTTACTTCTGAACACTTTAAAATGTTTAAATGAAGTTGGCTTACCGTACCATAATTCATATGGTGTCTTGTCACAATTTAGTCTTAGATGTGCCTTATTAAGAATATCAGTTGTTGTGTGTTGGGTGTGGAGCTTGATTATACTCCTGATTCAGAGGTATTGTTTTAGTGAATATATACCCCAGGAAGACTGTACACCCTTCCATGAAAGGGGGTGTGGGGGCTAGCGGGTCCTCGACAGGGGTTCAGGGGTAATGCCCCCGAAACTAAAAATAGATGAAAATGTTGCCTTCTAAAATATTGTAATTTTGTAGTGAATCTAAGTTGTTCATTGGGCCGTTGATCTGACGGTAGAACTTATGTTAATTTAGGCATTTTTTCCCTAGAAGGAAACCTTTAGTTTATATGAGGGAATTGTATTGCGACTGTGTATTATTATTCTGAGCTAGAAAGAGAGAGGAGACTATGTGAGAGTGAAAAATAAATTACAAAGGATCTACTGTAGGTTGTATCTCTTCATTTTGTTGGATAATACAAAAAGAAGGATGGGTTGTTTCTCTGTGGATGTAGCCCAAATTGGGTGAACCATGTATATTTGTGTCTTTCTTGTTTTATGCATTTTTGTATTTGTGTTTATGAGATACTTTTTGTGTTTCATTGCTCCGTTAATTAATTTCTTACAACTGGTATCAGAGTCGAAGGTATATTTGGCTAATAAACTCACAGGAAAGAAGGGTTCCTGGTTGGAGTTGGAGCAATGGCAGAAGATGGTAGGTTTAGGGTTGAGAAATTTAATGGCCAAACTACCAATTGTGGAAGATGTAGATGGAAGATTATTCGTATCAAAAATATCTGTACCTACCTATTGGGTCAAGGATTTGTGCATATTTTGAGTACCTTCCCCCCATCATTAACCATTTCACCTCCGAAATTGTGGACCTTACATCACAATTATCTTTTTCCTGGTTATAAGAATTCATTTTTGTCATAACATATTATTTATCCATTTTTTTTAGATATGAATTAGGTGACATCCTTTTTGATGGCTAACCAAGGCAATTATGGAGAAAAGGCTCTATGGTTCTATTTCTTTCAAGTGATTCTTCCAAGACCACAACCAAAGGATGAACAATGTATTCTAAGTACTTGTTGTTACACCTTAGGCGTTGCTATTACACCTTAAGCATTGTTGTTACACCGCGGGACATTGACTACTTTGCAACCTTCTAAGGACTATGGGTGCTATTCCACAAGATAGTTTTCGTGAAGACTGTATTATCCATAGGCGTCTAGGGAATCAAGACAGTTTTGATTTTGAAGAATGATTTAACAACAATAAGATTTTTATTTAGAACTTGTCGTAACAATTCCTATTTTCTCTCTATATTGATCAACATTAGAATCATGAGATTCTCATCACTGATCTGTTTCTTATTTTGGACGTGTCAAACTTATAAAAGGAACTCGGTTACATGTAAATGGGGAGGTGTATTGTTATTTTTCTCCTGTGATTCATGATCATTTTCTGAATACAAAGAGTAGCATTGATGATGCTTTTGTAACTGCGGTGTGGAAGTTTTATTAATTCATATTTCATCCTTGCTCCCTGATAGGGAGGAAGGGCCCTCCTCTTTAGCAGGGATTACAGTAGCAACAATAACATAGTGGTAGGTTAATTATTGGTTCTTTTCAACAAGTGTTAAATTATTCTTGTCGCCGTGTAATTTGAATTTGCAGGATAAAATTATTTCAGTTTCTAGATTTTTAACATGCTATCACAAAGGATTGATTTAAGCATATTGTTCAGTTAGCTGACTTAGTTAGTAGCCTAGTGTGTGGCATGCCTTTTCTTTGGTGACATGAAGTGTGATTTCATTTTTTAATAATGTTTTTGATTTCTACATGAATGATTACTTTCTACAATTAAGTTCAATGATATATGTTTTGACTTTTGTTTACTCTTGGCTAAAGTGTATCATCACATATAGTGCATGCTCCTTTGAAATAAACAGACCTACCCTGGGTTGACAATTAATGGTTGTGGTTTAGTCAATTAATGGTGATTAAATCGATTCAACATTTTGGCACTATTTCCAGGGAAGGCAGCTGAAAATGCAATCAACCAAGCGTGTTTTGTAATAGAGTGTTTCTCATGAGCTGATCTCAAAAGTAGAAAAATAACAATCAAATTCTCAGAGGGATGCAATGAAAAAAAGGTCACAAAAATTTGTTACTCCCATAATAAGAACAGAAGCATCCACATCCTCTATCTCTGGACCATATCATTCTAAAACTAGTGTGAACACTCCCAAAGCTAAGCATCCAAATTAGGAGCAGTGGGGGGAAGCTAGTAAACAGGACCTGAGGATCGAGGAGCAAGGGGAAATTGAGGGGGAGAACTAGAAGCCTGAAATGGGGGAGCATTGATTGGTTTATCAGTATCCAAATTCACGTAGTGGAGTGAAATAGCTTGCCCCAAAGCAATCTGAGCTATCAATTTCACCCATAAGACAATCACTAGAACGGTCTGAAGAAGACCCATCACAGAAAGGATCAGGAGGGCCAAAAAAGGGGACAAAAATAACACAAAACTAAAATAGATGCTACTATCACCACCATTAAGCTTCCAATAGGGGATATTAGAGGCGAGGCTCCCATGAAAAATATTCCTTTATCATCTCTTCCATCTTTTCAAGGAATGACTGTAGAAGACCCTGATACCTTCTTGTTTGAATTTGATGTCTTGTGCAGGAGCTCTAATTATGTTTCAGATGCTCAAAAATAGAAATTATTTCCTGCTACTCTAAAAGGAGCAGCCTTGAGATGGTTCATGGGATCAGGCTCTGCTTCCATTCAAACATGGAGCGACATGAAAGAGACATTTTTATCTAAGTATCAAGATTATTGCAGAACCAATGAATTGAGGGAAGAAATATTTAGGATGACACAAAAGGAGGAAGAAATATTGGAGGGCTATGTAGAGCGATTCCACTACAATTTGCAGAGATCTAAACACAATGACTTAGATCAAGAACTATTGAAGACAATATTCATAAGGGGAATGAGATATCATTGCCTTGATACCTTGAATCTATTAGGGAAGGGGGACATATCTCAAGAACTATTTGCCAAGATAGTAAATCTTTGTTTGAGATGCTCTCGAGGATTGTTGAAGGGGAGAAGCATGATATGAGATGCTTCTACTTGAATACAGAAATCTAAAACTGGTGGCGTGACCAAGCTGGAAATCGGGAACTTGTTCAAGAATATTAAAACCAATCTTCTCAGTACCTTTTCTGCTCAAATAATGACGACCCAAGTGAAGAAAGAACAAAACGAGGCTGATGCAACTTTGGCCATATTTTTCCCAGTATGCAAGGACAAAAATTCCCAGAAAGACTGTAGGGTGAACAACATCAGCCTGTGCAACATTTGTGATCTAGAACATTCCACAGGTCATTGTCCAGAGCTTCCAAGATTGAAAGTTTTGCTTAAGGAATCAAGCAAAGTGGTTTAGTCTTCCTACTTCATCAGATCCAGGAAACCTTGGCAACCACAACCCCTAGGTATGCCTAAAGACTTCTGTTCTTTCAATCCATGGAATAATACATATAATGTTCAACAATTTCCATGGTAGTACTCTGCCCCTCCTCCGACACAATATCCTTCACCTTGGAATCAATGCTCTCCCTCATCACCTTTCTAATGCCCTCCATTGGAACCATATCCTTGGACTCAGAATTGGAGAGGAAATTACCTAGGTCCAGCTCCTCTTGTAATGCCAATACAACAACATTTGTAGCTACCACCTCTCCAAGCACTTGTTGCTACATCTTCTATACGACCCTGATTATCTGTGAAACCTAACCCTAACCCGAACAATAAGGCAGTCTAGAACATTGAACCTTTGACTACCTTCCAGACTTATTGTATCACTCCTGTCAGGTATAATGAAATCCATATTTGGTTAGGGAAAATAGTTAACTCAAATCTCTCCTTTGTTATAACTGAAGAAGAATGTGAGTCAAGTAGGAGGGGTCCTACATATTTTGATGTTGATGTCACACTTGCAACAACCGATTTGGAAGGGACTGTTGCGCCTGTAAAAACTAGTTCGAAAAAAGTTGATACACCTGTAACAACCGATTTGACTATAACAACTAAAGACCCCCCATATCCTCGGAGGCTAGCAGAAACTAGTATGTCTCCACACTTGCAATCAAATTTCCTTAAGGAGTTGAGAAATCTACATATACGGATTCCCCAACGACAAGCTATTAGATATGTACTTGTTTATGCAAAAACAGTAAGGGACCTATGTGTTAAAAAACCTAGAAGGAAGCGTAAGGACCCTGCTACTATTCGTGTGATGGGGAAGTTGTCCGAGTTGATGATTGATCAACCCATTTTAACCAAATACAATGATCTAGGGAATCCTATTGTCATTGTTTACATTGGTAATAAGCCCATAACTAATACATTGATTGATTTAGCGGCAATTATTAATGTAATGGCAAAAGAACTCTTCAACACCTTAGGGTTACAGGGACTAAGACACATGCCTACGGTATTGGAATTAGCAGATAGGTCCCATGAAAAACCTGAGGGGATGTTAGAATATGTGGTGATTACAGTAGATTCCTGGTGATATCCTACTGACTTCCTTATTTTACAAACTAAATAAAACCTGGGGGGAATCCTTTAATCTTAGGAAGGCTATGGCTAGCCACTGTAGATGTATTCATAAGATGCAAATCTGGATCTATGACGATTTTTGATGGCCAGGCCACCAAGAATATTAGTGTTTATCCCCCACTAAAACCATATATGGATTTGGGAAATCCTTTGTGGGATGAATTTGAACCTGAGTCCGATCATTCACAACCACTTCTCACCCTCAGAAACGCGTTGTACTTTAATAATGAAACAAAAGATGATATCATAAGTGGTTATATTAGTAATTCACTTTCTGTTACTTCCATTGAAGACTCGGAGGAGGAGGATGTTGTAGAAGATTTGAGCCTTGAACAAATGAAGACCGCTCCAAGTATTAACAACAATTCTGTTGAAATAGGACTAGGTAAATATCCTAATATTAATCCAAACTTAACTGCTGAGCATAATAGATTATTGTTACAGCTGTTACAGAAGTACAAAAAGTCGTTTGCATGGGACTATACAACTATGAAGTGTATCCATCCCAGCCTGTGCACTCACCGCATATTTGAAGGATGATTGTAGTCCAGTGAGACAACCGCAATGACGTATGAACCCTGCATTAAAGGAGGTAGTAAAAGAAGAATTACAGAAACTCCTAAATGCCAACTTCGTTTATCCCATTTCTGACAGTCAGTGGGTAACTCCGCTTGTCATTGTCCCCAAAAAGAATGGCAAGTGGAGGGTCTGTGTGGATTATCGAGGAATTAACAAGGCTACACAACAGGACCATTTTCCCTTGCCATTCATAGATTAGGTCATTGATACTCTGGCCGGAAATACATTTTTCTCCTTCCTAGACAGGTTTAGTAGGTATAACCAAATACAGTTTTCCCTGGAAGACTAAGATAAAACAACCTTTACCTTCCCTTGGGGAACTTTCACATACAGGGTTCTTCCTTTTGGGCTCTATAATGCAACAACAACTTTCCAAAGAGCGATATTGGGAATTTTCTTAGATGTGTTGAATGACTCTCTAAAAGTCTTCATGGACGATTTTACACCCTACAGGGATGCCTTCAAAACAACATTAGTTAATTTAGAAAAAAGTATTAGAACGATGTGAACAGACTAATGTTGCTTTAAGTACAGAGAAATGTCACATGATGATGAATGAACGGATCATGCTAGGGCATCTTATTTCAGCTGACAAGATTAAAGTGGACCTGCAAAGATAGAGGTAATCTTGAAAATCCCAATTCCCAAGACACAGAAAGAGGTATGTAGTTTCTTGGGTCATGCAAGGTACTATAGGAGGTTTATAGAAAATTTTTGAATACTGCATCTGCTTTATTTTATTTACTTATGAAAGATGCAAAATTTTTATGGACAGAAAAATGCGAATAAGCCTTTGCGAAATTAAAAGATTGTATATCAGCGGCTCTTGTTTTACGAGGACCAAATTGGAATTTTCTGTTCCACATAGCTACAGATGCATCTGACACTGCTGTGGGAGATGTTTTAGGCCAGTTCGAGGACATGAAACCATATTCCATTTACTATATAAGCAAAAACTTGACCCCAGCTGAACTCATTTACACAATGAGCAAGAAGAAATTCCTTGCAGTAGTGCGTGCCATCAACAAATTTCGGTACTACGTCACAGGATATCAAGTGTTTGTACACATTAACCACTCTGCCATTAGTTGTTTGATGAATAAACCAGTCACTAATGGTAGGGTTACACAATGGTTATTTCTGTTACAGGAATTTGAATAACTATCTTAGATAAACCTAGGAAAGATAATGTGGTGGCTGATTTTCTTTCTAGGCTGAATGTTGGCAGTGAAAGCATTCCTATTCAGGATTCTTTTCTAGATGAATATATTTTTTCTATTTCAGTTCTTTCACCATGCTATGCAAACATAGCTAATTATCTTGTTACAGAAAAAATTCCTCAACACCTATCCCACAAGGAAAAGAGAAGGATTGTCCAGCAAAGTGTTAGATACTCATGGATAGAAGGAAATCTCTATTGCATTGGGCCAGACCATCAGATCAGATGTTGTTTAAGGGAAGATGAAATTTTTGATATCCTCTGGAATTGTCATGAGGAACCTTGCGGAGGACACTTTGCAGATAAGAGAACAAGATATAAGGTGCTCTCGATAGGATACTATTGGCCCACGATATTCCAGGATGCTAAGAAATTCATGAAGGGATGTGTCAGTTGCCAGAGAATGGGTCAACCGCTCCAATAAGATGAGATGGCATTGCAACCTCAAATAGTCTTAGACCATTTGAGAAATGGGACTTAGATTTTGTAGGACCAATTAACCCATCATCTCAATAGAAATCTTACATTCTGGTCTGCATAGATTATGTCACCAAATGGGTTGAGGCAAAAGCATTAACTAGAGCTACAGAGAAGGCTGTTTCAGACTTCTTGTTTGAAGATATTTTTGTTCGCTTTGGAGTACCCAGGGAAGTAGTGACAAATGGAGGGTCCGAGTTTACATCTCATTTGATTCATAACCTGGTTGAGAGATATCAAATCTGTCATAGAATCACTTCGCCTTACCATCTGCAAGCAAATGGCCAAGTAGAAAGCACCAACAAGGTTATTGAGGGTATTCTTACCAAGATTGTATATAGCCATCAAAAAAATTAGGCTCATAAACTCCTAGAAGCATCGTGGGCATACCGGACTACATGGAGGAACACTACGAGATTCTCACCATACGAATTAGTGTATGGTAAAAATCCTCTGTTTCCTATAGAGTTCAAAATTAATACATTGAGAACAACACTGCAGGTAAATATAAATCTGACAATAGCACAAAAACAATAGTTGAATCAGCTTAATGAATTGGATGAGAAATGGTTAGTTGCTATTCAATAAACATACATTGTCCACGAGAAAAGGGTTAAGTGGCATGATAAATTCATTAAAAAGAAGAAATTTCAAAAGGGAGATTAGGCTTTATTATATGATTCAAGATTTAAGGATTTTAAAGGGAAGCTCTGCAACAGGTGGCTAGGTCCTTATCAAGTTGACACAGTCTTTGACAATGGGACTGTAAATTTAGTAACCATTGACAGTGCTAGAACAATATTGTTTGTCAATGGGCATCGACTTCGGCTATATCACAACCTGCTTCAAAGGAATCATTCATAAACATTGCCATGAATTCTTATCTTTAGATTACAAAGGTAGGGGATAATTCCCCTGTGCTGCCAATTTCTTAATTTTCTAAAAAGTGTAATAGCTAAACTAGCTTCTGTTGGTGGCTGTTACACCCAGGAAAAAAACAAGAAAACAAAATAAGAAAAAAAAAAGAAAAAAAAAAGAAAAAAAGAAAAAAAAAGATATAATAATAATAATAATAATAATAAATAAATAAATAAATAAATAAATAAACAAAAGTCTAGTTGTGAAAACCTCTTCTAGAGCGCAAAAAGACCGATTGTGATAGTGGAAAATCACTATGGGGTGGTTGTTACACATTTCTTTTTCCTCTGTAACAACATTATGTCACCCATGTACATTATACGTTTTATGTTGTTACAAGTGCTATTAGAATATGTTTGTAAATTCTTTTTGTAAGTATTTTTAGGAAGATTATGTAAATAAAACATGGCTGTACAAATAGCATGGAAAATAGGTCGTTGTTACATGTGTAACAACTATAAAATTTTAAGTAGCCACATGAATGACATCATCGACTGTAATAAGAAAAGAAAGAGTATTCATTAGCACTATAGTGCAGGAGCTACTCATACAACTAGCACATCATCGTCAGGATCAGTTCTTGTTACCAGTTTTTTGCCACATCATGCCAGGTATGTCAAATAAAGGTATATCACTTTTGTCTTCTATTATTAATTATGGCAATTAAATATGGCATCTATTTAGACGGACGAGGACAGATGTCACATTAAATTCGGGGGAGAAGACGGGTCATTTCGTAATCTATGATCTCAAATTTAAAACCGATAATCATTATTAAAATATTGTCATCATTATCCCTTTTATTCCAATTAAGCCAAGAATTGAAAGTGCATTTAATACTAGTTCTCCATGATCTAGACCAATAATGAACCATTTTATGTGCAGTATGATCCTCTTTAACCCAAAATCCTCATTTCACTGCCTTTTACTATGCTAACATCAACCTCAATGAGCATTGGGCCTTCATTACAAATTGTCAGAGCTAGAACAGAGTACAGAGTGCTAGGGTAGAGATGGGAGGAGCAACAGTCTGACAGGAGCCCACTTTGACGGAAGCTTTGGAGAATTTCCCTGAGGCATGCCAAGTCTTTAAGGAAGCGGGTTGGTTCGAATTTTTCAAATGACTTAAGGGGTCAGAAGAGTCAGTGGCGATGGAATTCACTCGGAAACTACACAGAAACTAGACAAAAGTCCAGGGGTTAAAGCTCGAAGTCATAGAGGAAGTAATTTCCAGTGTAATATCACTACAGCCTATGGGGAAACGAGGGTTCGACAGAAAAAGTAATGAACCTCCTCTTAAGGTTGAGTTCCTTTAGGGAGAAGAACAATTGGAGAAGAAGGGTAGGGGAATTGATAGATTAACACTCCCTTAGGCATGGGGAGAGGTTGCCTTGTACATTATTAAGTATATCACCTATGAGGGAAGGGAAAAAATAATATTTAATTACCATTTTGCATTACTAAACCACCTACAGCACGGAAACTGGTTAACATTCCATATTTTTTGTTAGAGAATATCAGGCACATGTTTGCAGCCATAAAAACTGTTGCATTGGAACCTCGAGAATTGTGTCACCAATCATGGTCTGATCAACTTGATTATACTGGATGCCTTGGAATGACAAGGAAGAAGCTGGGAAGCATTCATAAGTAGAAAAGTAAGGACCTCCCGCAAGAGGTGAACTGAAGTGCTTGACACCCAAAAAGAAGCAGAGGAAACTAGAAAACAAGGCCAATCTTCAGCGGGAAGTGTTGAGAAAAGGTCATTAAAGAAGCTGATAGGAGGAAAAATACCGAAGAAAAGGGTAAATGTCAGTTCGTAGCTAGAACCTTCACATTCATCCAACTAAGTACCGAGCAAGGACATGAGGAAAACAATGTAAGCTTTGAAATGGGAACTATAAACTCAAAATGGGAACTCTAGCAAAAAAAACCCCGAAAAACATCAAAAACAATGCTAAAAACGAAAAGTGTGTATATTGGAACGATGGTTTTTTTTTAGGGTCAATTTTGAACATGTTTTAAAAATGGTAGTGAAAACGAAATTTTCATGCAAAATACATCTTGAAAATGAAAAAGTGATGATACTAGAATGATGATTTTTTTTAGGGTCAATCTTCAAAATTTAAAAAAAATGCTTGAAAAACCAAATTTTTATGTGCCAAACAAAGTTGTTTATGAGGAAAAAAGCACACTAATGTTTTTGGTAGAATATCATTTTTCTTTCCTAAGTATAAATTCAACATGTTCTCAACACTGTTCCTTTTGGTAACAACCTTTTCAGAATCTCTATCGTCTTGAAGTGAAGAGTTCCTCTCTTTGTTAAATTGAATTCATAAACAAGTATGTCATCATCCTCCAATTTTAATATGTCTATGCGGCGTCGATTTATATTTGTACCATTTCTTTTTCTCTTTCCGCCATTTTTTTTGTCGACTACCATCTCTGGCTTATACACACGATTGAATGGGTGTGTATTTGTGGCATACCAATGTACTTCAACACTTGTAACATCCTCATTTTCTGTAAAGACCTTTATAACTTTAGCAACCCAGAATGGATAGTCATTGGGATCTCCATATGCTAGCATTGTGATCATGCAACCCTCCTTAATATCCTGTACTGAACCCCTGTAAAGGTCTTCCATGGCTTCACGTTGTACACACGATCTTTTGGAACCAATAGACATCTCTCTTTCCTCTTCCCGTGAAGAATTAATAATACCTTGAGATTGTTGCTGTTCAATAATGTTTATTTCCTCATGTTCATTTGACACATTTTGTGGCCAAATAAATGGATTTTTTAAAGGTATATCTTCATTTGTTGTTATTGAAATGATATCACTTTGATTATTGAAAAATGACTCCCACCAAACTGAATCAACAATGTCAAAGTACTCATATGTATATCTAGTACTTTTTTTAATTTCTTCTAGGCAATCAGAATAATTTGTATCTCTATTTTGTCTGCGTGCATTATGAGCTTCACCAACTGATTGTAATAACAATATTTTTGATACAAATATTGGATGATCTAGAATGAACTTCAAAAATTGCAAACCTGATGACGGTGCCCATTTTGCAGTAGTTGAATACATCTTGCCCCATATTAGTGTTTTCCCATCAATTTTTTTGATACGAAATTGATGTTGGAAGCTAATGTCATTAATTTTTTCAATGCATTTCCCCTCGCCATATGATCCTAGAATAAACCTTCGCATGTCAACAATTTCTTCCAACACATCAAAAGTAGGCTTTGGCATGTATGATTTCTTAATACATTCAATTAATGATGGCAAGCTCCCAACTTCCTTCCTCCTCAATGTAACTGAAAAATGACTGAACATCTGATCTATATGGTCATGAGTGTGCCCAACAAGAAGGAAACCAACCTTTACCTTCTGAAAAATTCTGAATTCAACAAGCATGTTTAGATATCCAAAAACAACCTGATTTTTGTTTTCATGGCATGTGTTGTCCAATTGTAGATACAAAACTTAAGGAAGATTACCAGAGCAATGAGAAAGCACATCATGAATTATGGTTATGGTCAGATTTGCATCATTATGAATATTTGGAGTTGTGAAGTACACCCTTGGAAACATTTTCCCATTGAAGACCATACAACCGACCAAGTGATACCGAATAAAATTTTCCTCCTGTAAATTTTTGGGTGTGCGAACAAAATGTGGTAAAAGTGTTTTCTTCTGGTTCATACCATCAGTTATCAAACCCAAATATTTATTTAGATTATCATAACACTTCTTTTGATGCTTGTACAACTTTTTCCTTTCGTTCGTTTGTTGTTCGTGATGCTCCTGAAGTTCTTTGGCAATTGAATCTACACAACACAAAAGAAAGCCATTAAAAAATATGTTTTCATAGTTGATGACTATACAATTTTAAAAGTTAAAGTTATGAATGCTCACCTCTTTCTGACCCTTCATATTTATCCCTTTTTTATTTAAGAGAAGCACATGTATTGCAAATCCCCATCCTTGTCTTCTTAGGAATACGAACATTGTTGAATTCTTTCTTCCATACCTTCACAAAATATTGATATGTAATAAACCGATCATGTCCCTCAGCACCTTCTGCATATTCTTTGTATAAGTTGTGGATTTCTCGTCTTGAAAAATTATCTAGAATATGTATTGTCTCTTTATTTGGCATACACTCTCCATGGTTTGAAAAGAAATCTTTCATCCATGACATTGCAGTATTTGATAATGGCCTAAACTGTCTTTTATGACGTACTTCTGAATAAAATGTGGGATCATTTTCCAAATTTTCTTGAATTCTTGAGAGATGAAAATTCCAAATCGAATGAAACATTTTGAAAGCTTTTCTACAAATAAATAAAGTCCTAATATGATAATCATAACTTGACAATGTAGATTGCATGCACCCAACTAATTATGAATTTTGCATGCTTTTATTCATTGACAAATATCTCTTCCTGCTCTCTAATGCAAATTTGAAATCCATATGTTTCAAGCAATCTTTTTGGAAACATTCACTTCAAATGAGAGTGTTGATAGAACTTCTCATCATATATTCTGCTCTACCCCTTGTATAACTAGAACATCTTGCATTGATACAAAAAGGTCTGCTCCTACTCCTCGATACAATATTTCTTAGAAACATCTCCATCATTGGATCATCATTTGTATAAGGATTTTCATCATCATTAAGAAGAATATAATCCACACTATGATCAACTGTGCTTTTCAAATACTGACTTGGAGGATATTCTTCATCTTCCCTTATTTAGTGCTACTATCATAGTCCTTAGAATTCGGACTGAATGGAAAATTTGACTTGATGTTTAATGGATATTCTTCCTCATGTGAATTATCAATGCTGCTCTCATAGTCCATAGAATTAGGACTACGTCAAAACTGTGATTGTTTACTTATTGAAGATGCTACATCCTATCCTTTGTCACTGCTACCTTTATACTCATTAGAATTAGGACTAAGTGCATCATCTTATCCCTCATCACTGTCACTCTCATAGTCCTTAGAATAGGACTAAGAGGACACTGTGGCACTCCATTCTTTTGAAATTCATCATTGCGCTCTTCATCACTGTTGCTCTCATAGTACTTAAAATTAGGACTAAGTGGACACCATGACATTCCATTCTTTTGAAATTCATCATCCCGCTCTTCATCACTGCTGCTCTCATAGTCCTTAGAATTAGGACTAACTGGACACCGTGACACTCCATACTTTTGAAATTCTCATCATGCTCTTCATCACTACTGCTCTCATAGTCCTTAGAATTAGGACTAAGTGGACACTTTGACACTCCATTCTTTTGAAATTTGTTATCACACTCTTCATCACTGCTGCTCTCATAGTCCTTAGAATTAGGAATAAGTGGACACCTTGACACTCCATTCTTTTGAAATTGGTCATCATGCTCTTCAACACTTCTACTCTCATAGTCCTTAGAATTAGGACTACTTGGACACCATGACACTCCATTCTTTTGAACTTCACCATCATGCTCTTCATCATTGTTGCTCTCATAGTCTTTAGAATTAGGACTAAGTGGACACCGTGACACTCCATTCTTTTGAAATTTGTCATCAAGCTCATCATCATTGCTACTTTCATAGTCCTTAGAATTAGGACTAAGTGGAATCTATGACTCTTTATTTATTTGAAATTCTCCATCCCATGTTTCATCAGTGCTGCTCTCATAGTCTTTAGGATCAGGACTAAGTGGAAGAATTGACTTTCTATTCATAGTGGAAGAATTCCCCCTATATTCATCAATATGAATAGAGTTGTTACGCGATGAAGATGTTGATACTGTATAAATCAAAACTTCACTATCAGGACAATCCATCCCTTTCAAATAGAATATGTTGAATGATACAAATGGAGAGTCTCCTAAAGATATTATATAGCTTAGAGAATGAAATTTTCCCTCCAAAAAGTTTCGCGAAAATATTTCCATCCAAAAAGTTTGTTAGATTTATTTCCCTTCATTATTTTATTCTACAATTTATTGAAAAATGTAAACTAATTTTTTTTATGAAATAATTATTAAAGTTAAAATTGTAAACTACAACTTCTACATTAATTA
>APFE031673791.1:10754-76759 GCA_000404065.3 Pinus taeda | reverse complement strand
GATTAACAGATAAATAATAATAATAATAATTTAATTTAATTGGTTATTTTTGGCTTTGAAACAAAATTATTGAAAAACCTTTCATGTCATTTATTAGATGATGTATATTATTAAAAATATTTTTTTAAGATTAAATCTTTTTCAATTTTTTAATAAAAAACAAAATTCATACACCCCATTCCAATATAATCTAGACTTATGAAGATAACAAAATTGTTTTCTCTTTATTTATAATATGAATAGACAACCTGCTATGGTCGCATTTTGCAATATAACTTGAGCAAATGACCTACTATGGTGGCATTTGGTGTTACAAGTTAGAGCAGCAAAATAGTATTATGAGGCAAAAAAGGGAAAGAAAGACACTTTCAATATAGTTGGGCTTTTTAACATTTTTACAACCCCTTTTTCCCAAGTTTTTAAATTTTAATGGAATAATATACTTATTTCATGTCCAAATAAATTTACAATGAAAATAAATATTAAATATCTATTATTTTAAATAATAAAATTTTGATAATAAAAATTTGAGTATTTTTAGTTTTTGGAATTATGTTAGAAGCCATATTTAGAAAAATATGTAGATGAACACGATTACTCTTTTAACAAGGTTTATCACCAAGATTGTAATTTTATAAATATCTTAGAAAATCAGAAGATGTGGTTTAATGAGATGTCTAATCACTCTTTTCAAACAATTGTCATAGGTATATGGAAAACGATTGGTGCATAGTTTTGTAATATCATGTTTTTCATGTTTTTTTTTTTAAATATTGTATATATAATAATTATTAAAAAACCATATGTTTTAATAAGGATTTACTTTTAATAGTTTGACATTTTTAATTAATAGTGTTTTTTTTGTCTCATCAAGTTATAAATGATAAAAATTACTACCATCCAATGTAAATAGCCTTAGAGAATGTCATTGAATTGAGATTCAACTAGATCTAAACTAGATCTTGCAAAGGAACATTCCCATAAAACACGTTTCATTGTTTCTAATCCCAAAAGTAGCATAGTTCATCAATAAAACCTCTTTTGATCAATAAAATTTGACGGAAAGACCATGATAATATTTGTTTTATTCCCTCTTTATTTTTTTTTAATTATATTTTAAATCTTTTCCAAAAATTGGTGATGATGGTTAACCATATGCATTTGTGATACGTTATTGGAATGTATTTATTATTTTAAAAGACATTATATATTTGGCTAAAATAAATCTACACCAATGTAACATATATCAACCCCATTTTCTTTTTAACCGTTAACCCTTCACACTCATTAATATATTTTAACAACAGAATTCTAATGTGTATCATGTAATTGATTGTTAATAAAAAAACATCTTTATACAAATGAAGGTTAGTGATGTTAGTTTGCAATATATCACATATAATATACCCCTTCCATGGAGTAATATACATCTCTCTATCCCTACAGGTGGAACTTTGGTTTGAGTTATACATAGAGGGATCGGTCATATGGGGCACTAGGTAACTAGTGTAGGGTTTTATGCATGACTACCCACTTTGGATAATTCTAGAGCCTCCCACCTATGCACTTGTCACTTCTTTCGAGTAATTACAGTGTGGTACACATGGCTCACCCTTTGCCATTCAGATCCTATGGTTCTGATTAGGCGATCTACATTTCGATGGGACAGTTAAGGGTAACCACCCTCACTACCTATCTCCCACCAGCATTTTCACTTTTCCTATTCACCATAGTGACTCTGCAATAAGTCCAGCACACTGAGGTATTCTATTTGGGGTTTTCTATTGAGATTTTGCTGGTAAGTAAGGCTAAATTATTCTTTATCATTTCCATGGTCTACATAGTTATACAATTCTCATGGGAATTTATAGATTCCGTAGGTATCCCATTGACATAAAGGTTGTATAGGCCATTGCTTCTCAGCGAGGCAATATTTTAGTATGTCAGGTAAGGCCAAAGTCTAAAAACCCTTTCCCCTAGTTTTCGGTGAGCAACTCCTTTGATTCATAACTTCAGTCTCTAACTGATATAGAGATTCATTAGCTCATGGTGCCATTACAGTGATGTTACCTTCCAGGAACTTAACTATTTTTTTTTTTTAAATTATATATTTCCTATGCTTCTTAATATTTTATGTCCTCAGTCAGAGGGTTTCAAGATTCCAAGAAATATTTAACCTTTACTTTGTTGTTGGATTCCATGTAGATGGAAGGTTTCAAACCCTAGTTTGATTTTGTTATTCTTTATAATGGTTCACCTCATAAATTCCACAAGAAGATTATCTTACACATGGTTTATTCCTACTCCAGGTTCACAAATTTTTTTCTCTTGTTTCTCAGAGGGTTTCTGATAATTAAGGTCACAATCCTTACTCTTAGTTTCATTTGATTTCCCTATTCATGGTTGTAACACCAAGATAGACTACCTTTTTACATTTTATATAAAAACCCTTGGAGGGTTGGTGCATTGCTCGAGGTTTTTTAAAATAGTCCTATGTATGGAATGGGGTTCCATGGATTCTTGTGAACCCAGATATATAGTAGTTTTTTCTTTATACACAAAGTTGCATAGTGTTAACCCCAAACTTGGGGTTTGATATCATAACTACAGTAATGTTGATAAACATTCTTTGAAAATTTATATATTAATAATTATTTGTTTCTTTTATTCGTTTTACTTTTTTTTTTATTATTATATCATAAAATTACATAGGATACAAAAGTCTGTATGCATAGACAGAGAAAGCAATTTCATCACGTTTGCTTAAAATGACTGTAAGCAACTGAAACTTGCATCTTTGGACCCCGAGACCAACCACGCAGGGCTGCCTAAAGATGGATCTGAACAAGAAAAGTCAACCATCCAGGGTTGCTTGACAGTAGACACAAAAAGAAGGAGGGCCTAGAGGACCTCCAAAAACTGCGACAAAGAGATACAAAATGAGAGAGAACCAAGAAAACAAGAAGCTATTACAGCTTCAAAATCACATAGTCTTTACTCGTTGCACTTGGGCCATCCATTGCAGTCTCGAAATCGGGTTGCGGAATCCTTTGAGGAGTGGGGTGATTCACCTTGCTGGTGTCAGTTTCCTCTGCCGGGACGTCCACAACAGCATTTGTTCCCTAACGGATGGATAGCCTGAGGAGATTGATGAGGACTCCCAGCTTGTGCGACAGGATTTTGACTTCCTGAGACAGGGCACTGAAATTGAACTCCATGGCATCTAGCTTTGCCGAATTCTCTATAGAAATGACGGAAATGGCCTGGTGCGCTTTCTTGATATCTTCAGCCTGTATTCTAAGTGCTTTGGCTAGCATGGTCTTCATGCGCCACATTTCACCTTAGGTTCAAACGAATTGTGTGGCTCTGGTGGCCGTTGTGCCTGGATCCGATATCCAATCCATTTCCATCTCCAAAGCTTGAACACCCATATGTTCTTCTTCCTCTGCGACCATAGCTTCAAGCTCTTCGATTTTGCGTTTTTCTTTTTGAGAAGTCCGAGTCTCATAAGCCTCACGAGATTTTTCAGGTCCCGGTTAACAGATGCATTCCGACTACCCTCACGAGCCATAGTGTTATTGCAGGTGTTGGCTTGGGTGGAGGAGACCAGGAACTTCCTAACAACTCTGAGATTGTTAAGAAATGAGCCAGGAGAATGCAATGTCTTGATTGCCTGGTTGAATGCCTTAGTTATAACTGAGGGTTGAATGTTCTGGATTGAGATCTTCCACTTCACCTTTTGAGATATGATGTTCCTGCCATAATAACTCCCATTTCGATTTCCAAGCTCCTTCTCATGATGCTAACCTAGAGCCATTACTCTGCCACGCTTGAGACTGTTGGTTGAAAGCCAGGTGTCCTCACCTGCTTCTTGCTGACTGTGCCGATCATACTTTTTGTTGATTGTCCTTCCCGTCCGATAAAACTTGTCCTTGTGGATGATTTTCCACCCTTCCCCAGGTACTACATGGGCCTGTCTCCCGTTGTACCTCCGTTTGGTGTTAAGTATATTGTTAATTCGCATAGGTTACTAATGAGCTGTATCCTACAGCCCTTCTTCCGCTCTTGATTCTCCTATAAGATCTTGCCTCGAGATAAGAGTGCACTGATTCCAAAGCTCGTCTTCTGTGATGTCTTGCCAACAAGTGTCAGTGATCTCCATTGGATGATCTACCACGTGGTTGGCAAGGCAATCCGCTAAGACATTTGCTTTCTGCCTAACTGCCTTTGGAACAATGTTGCTGAGGGAGGAGAGAAGTTTCGCAATGAGCACTATAACCATGGCTAATCTCCAGTGCTTTGTAACTTTCTTCGGCCGAGTTCCATTTTGCATTCTCTTCACCACAGTGATGGCCAAGAGGGAATCTCCTTCCACTATAACAAAGCCTTTACCCAGCTGGATGAGGATTTTCAGCCCCTATTCCAGGGCTGCGAATTCTACTTCATTGTTGGTGATCTCCCCAAGCGCTCTACAGAAAATGTGGAGGATATCACCTTTTTCATTGCGGATGATGCCTCCAAGCCCTGCAGGGCTAGGGTTGCCCCTGGAGGCCCCGTCGAAATTTAATTTGCAGAACCCCGGGGTGGGGCGCAACTAGGCCGAAGGAATGGGATCAGGTCAAGGGTGGTTAGCTTGAGCCTTGTGACTTATTAGACCAATCATGCCAAACAACAACAGGATGTGAGAGTCATTGGGAGTGAGCGTCTTGTCTTGTTCCGCTTTGCAGATGGTAAGGGAAGTCTCTTTTAAACTGTGCATAATCATTGTTTTGATGGTTTCAAGCTGCTTGACTTCTTTTTGAAAAATTCATCTGTTCCTCTCTTTCCAAGTGTTCCAGACTATGAAACCCAGAAGAGCCTCTAAAGGGTGTTAACCGTATTACAACTGGAATATTTTTTGTGCCAATTTGCAACGGAGTCTTGAATAGAATCTCTGTGTCTGTTTGTTTGTTTGAATATTCCTTTCATCCATTCCCACAGATTATTAGTCCAGTCACAGTCATTAAGGAGATGGTTCGTCGTTTCCTCATCCTTTTCATAGAGGGGGCATATGGAAGGCCCAATAAAACCTCTTTTCACTAAATTCTCCCAGGTAAGGATTTTACGATGCATGAGAAGCCAAAGAAAATATTTTATCTTTGGCCAGAGAGCATTGTTCCAGACATTTGGGTACCAAGCTACTTTGTCTTCGAGGTTCTGGTGCTCGAGATACATCCTGGCCTCCTTGAGGTTGAAAATTCCTCCATCGAGTTTTCCCCACCTAAGTTGGTCCTCTTCCTGAGTGGACCGAATCATTCTCTTATTCAGATTAGAGTTTAAGTTACTGAGGAGGTCTATCATGTCTTCCTCCGGGGGGAGAGGCTCTAGGTTCCATTTCCCCCAGTGCTGGTTCTCATTACTGCCAGACCAATACTGATGGAATTTTATCTTTCCCGTTGCCTGAAACCATCTCTATAGGGCAAGATAATTGGGGTTTTCTAGCTTATGTAGCTGTTGCCATGCATCCTCCCAGAATAAAGCATTGTTGCCATTTCAAATTTCCCAAAAGTAGTGGTCCTGAATGAGGTGGCTGTTAGCTCTGGCTAGATTCCAAATAGGGGAACCTTCAGGGGCATCTGTTATTCTGATCAGGTCCTCAATTCTCCATGTTTCGACATATTTGGCCTTCCATAATTTTTCCCAAGGTGTATGGGGTTCCTTGATCCAACACCACCAAAGCTTGGCTCCACAAGCTTTGTTGATGGTGTCCGGGTCTTGCAGTCCTAAGCCCCCTAGGATTTTGGGTTTGCATAATTTAGTCCAGGATACAAGTGCCCATTTATGTTTTTCTGCTTTGCCTGACCAAAGAAAGGCATTTTGAATATTCCTAATTTTATGTATAAACATTTTTGGAGCTGGGAGGATAGAAAGCATGTAGAGAGGAATGGCTTGCAGAACCGCCTTAGTCATTACTAGTCTTCCTACAAAATTCAAAACTCTATTGGTCCAGTAATTTCCCCCGTCCTCTAGCTTGGAGAGCAAATTCTCCCAATGGAGTTTTTGCCAAGGCTTGCCAGTGAGAGGAATGTCAAGATATTTATATGGGAGGCTGCATCTTTTGAAACCAAGGATATTAGTGAGGTGCTTTTGGACCGCCAAGTGCATATGGAAGGAAAAAACAAAGGATTTATCCAAGTTAAGATCCATACCTGAAGCTTGGCTGAACAAGTTCAAAATGGATTTAAAACCTTGGGCTTCCTTAACAGTAGGGGTACCATGCAACATGTTATCATCCATGAATTGTTGATGGGTAGTTGCAGGAGAGTGAATCAGGGGTTGCAGACCTTTGATGATATTCCTATCCTTAACCGATTTAATGATGCGACTTAGTCCTTCCATCAAGATAACAAAAAGGAAAGGGGAGATAGGTTCTCCCTGACGAATGCCTCTGGAAGGGAAGAAGGGGTCCGTAGGGGCTCCATTGACCAAAATAGAGAAGCTATCATGGCCAAAATCCATTTGATCCAACACTGGGCAAACCCAAAAGCTTTCAAAATTGCTTCAAGATAATTCCAACTAACCTTATCATATGGTTTTGAGAGGTCCAGTTGAATGATCATTCCAGCCTTTTTCTGAGATTGAAGGGTGTGGATCATTTCCTGTACCAATAAAATATTGTCCATGATTTTCTTGCCTTCCACATAACCCGACTGCTCTTCTGAGATGATCAAAGGGAGAATAGGCTTTAACCTGTTGGCCATGACTTTGGAGATGATCTTGTACAACACATTGCAGAGAGCTATAGGTAGAAATTTAGAAGGCATGCAGGCAGCTTCTTCCTTGGGGACGAGGGCAATAAAAGTGGAGTTTATGGATTTGAGTATGGAGGAGGATCTTCTAGAGTCCTCGACCACTGCCCATATGTACTGCTTCACTATGTCCCAACAAGCTTCGAAGAAGTCAATGGTGAGTCCATCTGGTCTCGGGGCCTTGCCATTGGCCATATATTTGACTGCCTCTTCCACCTCCAGAAGGGTGACCAGGTGGTCTAGGGAACTGTTCTGTTCCTCTGTGATTAGCTTGGGAATAGAGGTAATGACTGTATTGATTGCCTATTGTCTGTTGATGTTCGGTTCTGTGGCAATAAGACTAAAGTGGTTCCTGAGGATAGAGGAAATCTCCTGATGAGATTGAAAGGAGGTCCCCTGTTCATCCTTAAGCTTGGTTATTTTATTAGTGCCTCTGTAATCCATAGCTGAGCAATGGAAAAATTTGGTGTTTTTCTCCCCTTCGTTCAGCCATTGAATACGAGATTTTTGTCTCCATAAAGTTTCTTCCTGATTGCATCTCTCATTCCATTTTTGCAGGAGGCCATGCTCCATGTTAATGGAGTTCTGAGATATGCCCCCCTTGATCCAGTTGTTATGTATTAGAGTCATCTGATCCTACAGGGCTTGCTTATCCTCAAAGATGTTGCCAAAGACCTCTTGGTTCCAAGTTCGTAGCTTTGCCCTTATGTGCCTCAATCTTGCTTGGAGCCAAAACATTTTGGTTCCTCTATTATCGAAATGCTCATTCCACCATAGTTGGATGTTGGTGGTGAAAGTCGGATGACTGAGCAATAATTTTTCAAAGCGAAAGGATCTATTTTTTAGGGTTCCAAGAATGGTTTCCTGTAAAGAGATGGGCCAATGATCCGAACCTCCAGATGGAATAATCTCAGATTCCATTGTGATTCCCTCAAGGAGAATGGTATCTGAGATCAGAAACCGATCAAGCCCATATGCGATAAGCCTATCCCCTCCTCTCTTATTATTCCAAGTGAAAATGCCTTTTTTTGGTTGGATGTCCACTAGGTTAGCCGTTCTTATGAAAGAAATGAAGGCCTCGGCATCTTTGTTTAAGGTTCGAAGTCCACCCTTGTTTTTCCCCAGAGAGGTAATAATGTTGAAATCTCCTCCATAGATGGCCTTAACATTAGAGTGACGTTGTTGCATCTTGGATAGGTTGTCCAATAGTTGTAGCTTATCCTCCAGGCTTTGGGGGCTGTAGACATTAGTGAATAAGTATGTGCCATCTTCTCCCAGGATCTGCATTTCAATGGAAATGAAAGATCTGGAGGCCTCAGCGTTAAGTAGGAGTAGGGAGTGGGGGTTCCAGAAGATTGCTAAGTCCCCTTCCAAACCATTACCTTCCACTTCCAAGTGCTCCATTCTCTTTCCCATTCTTTTGCCTATCCCTTCCAGCTTTAGCCTAGAGAATTTGTTTTCCTACAGGAAAACAATGTCCAGATTTTCCTGTGTGACTTTCTTTTTCAATAATCTTTGTTTGGTTTGGCTGTTGAGCCCTCTTGCATTCCATGAGAGTATCTTCATAGTTAAACTATAATTATGAGGAGAGAGGGAAAGCCTCAAGGACCTTCATCTTGCCCGAGTTGATGAGAATTTGGCTGAGCTCATGGAGCGCCTCATTGTTTGTTCTTCTACCCAGTTTCTTTCTGTGTTTTGCATTAGAATACGTTTGGTGTAGGTTTTGTGCCTTGATGGCCAGTCCTTTTGTTGCACCTAGACCCCTTTTCTTCCCTTTCAGGGCTGCATCCTGCCTTGATAGAAAGAGGAAGTTGACTCTGTCAATCTCTTCCTTTGGAATGTGCTCCACCCCTTTTTGTTTCCATTGCTCAACTATGGTGTTAAGGTCCATTCCTTCTTTTTCTAGAGTGTCATTTAGGTCCTGATCCTCTATGCCCACTTCACTTAATGTTATTTCCTCATCCCCTTTCGCGTCTTTCCTCAATCCTGGATCTCAGAGAAAATCATCAATCGAGATTTGAGTTGGCATCTGGGTGTTCTGATTGTTCTTTTCTGGGTTTTCCTGCTCCAATGTCGGTGTTTGGGTATCCTCCTCTGCTCTAGTTTCCTCTCCACACCTCAAAGGCATTCATAGACCTTTTTGTTGATGTTTCTTGTCTTTGGTTGGTTTCTTCTGTTAGTCCGGTGTCTACCTGTGGGTCGGACAAAACCATCCGATTTTTTCTTGGGAGCTCCTTAGCCTTCTCTACTGGCTTGTGCATGGGACATTCCCAGATCAGATGGCCATGTTCATGGCATTTTCTGCATTTGAAGTGTATTTGTTCGTAGTCTATGGCTCGGAAAAAGACTTCATCCCTGTATTCCAACCATAGACCTTCATGGAGAGCACCTGAAACGTCCATTTCAACATAGATTCTAGCGCAAGATGCGTACCTTTTTTGGAGGGTCGCTTCCGATGCTTGAATGAAGGTGCCCAGTTTATTGCTGATTTTCTCCAAAGCTATCGGTCTCTAGTAGTCGATAGGGAGGGAAAACATGTGGATCCAAACAAGAACATGCTTGAATGTTTCCTGTTCTGGTGCAAAATTTGGTTTCTAGGGTCTCATGTAGAAGCATGCCGAGGCATAGAAGTAAGGGCCTCCATAAAAGATGCGGTCTCTGTCTTCAAGGTTTGCAAAGAGCACCGTAAAAAATCCTTTGGCCCCCAGGTGGAGTTTAACATCTCCTTTCAACTTCCAAGTTTGCTTGATCCATTGGCATAAGGATTTTTCTGTGGGCCAAAAGCCCATGAACTTGCATATCACTGCATGAATAGCCATATGGTCCGTATAGGCTTCCAGTTCGGGGTTAGTGATGATAACCCTTAGGCTTTCTGTAGTTTTTGGCTTACATCACCCCTGGTCTCTTTGTTGTTTGTTTTTCGCAGCCGGTTCTTCTGGGTCTGGGCCTTTCAAGGGGGAGGTTTTAGTAGCCTCCATGTCTTTGGTGTTCTTTCCCACTCCTTTAGTGGGATCTGGTTTGTCTTTTCCTTCCAGAATTTTTATGCCTTTTGTCTGGTGTGGAAACTGGGTTTCCTTCATGTTGCCATCTAGTTTTGTCTTCTTGCTGAGCTCATTTTTCCTTGTGGTGTCTGAACCCGTGATTTGCACTCCTTCCAAAGGAATTTTACTTTTGTCCATCATTATTTGTTTGTAGGAAAGGGTCCCATTGGTCCCCGCTTGCTTCATCCGTTGGACCAAGGCAAGCCCCCGCTGTCTTAGATCTGTGAACAGGGCACTGCCCCCTGCCAGAGTGGGTAATAGTGCACAGAATGTGATCCAAAACACTAGGTCAAAGAGTTGCAGAGCCAATCAAACATTCCTTCGTTTTACTTATCATCAACTCAAAAAGTTTTCTATGTTTTTTGATTTTGGGATTTGACCATGTTCTTTATGTATGTATATATAAATGAGCTTTATTGCTCTATCTTAAATTAAGCTTAGTTTTCTCGTTGACATGCAATGATCTTAATTACCATAATTCTATAACTGGTGTTGTGTTAGGGTTTATTCTAAATGTTTCTGGTGAAATTGCTCTTATTTTTGTATGTATGTATTTACGGTCATTCTTAGGCACTTTCTTTCTATTTATTTAACAATGAATGTTATGTTTATTCCAGTTATACTTACTTGCATGGAACTTCTAACCATACTGCAGAGTGGACGAAATGTGACCTTCATCGGGATTTGTCCCACCTGACCCTTAGTACTTTGGGTGAATATTAATCTTAGGGAGAGAGACTGCTCTTCATTTAGGGAACTCTGTTCGAGAAGGAGACCTAACCTGCTTCTACCAAGGAATATTTCACCAATGACAGATTATCTATCCCATATGTTCTTGATCCTGACATTGTTTGAACGCCTAATTAATTTGTTCCAACTACATATCCTCTATTTCCAAAAATAAATATGATGATCAACTTCTTATCCGAAGTTCTTACCCTAATTCTGTTGAGTTGTTTGTTCTACAATGATGCATAAACAATTTTTACTAGTAGGGTTGAGGGTTCCTACATTTTGTTGGACCTGTAAGGGTTTATCACACTGATATCAATTCTTTGATTATTGTTCCTCTTTCCTTAGCATAAGTGATTTATCTACATCTGTTCGATAACCTATCATACCATTTTATTTAACACGTGAATAATATATATACCAATCAACATTCACCCAGTAACAATAGCATTTATGTTTCCTCTTAACATACAAAGATTATAATTCAACATTCTTTCTTCATAATAGAATGACAATAAGTTAATAAACACCAACATTCTTTCAGAGTAATAATAAGTCACTATGAACCAAAATTCTTTCTTTTAAACAGAATGATAACATATCTAAAATCAAAAGAGATTTATCTGCATAATTTAACTTATGAGGGAATTAGTCTTGAAATAAGACTCCACCCAAACATGAGATTGGAAATTATGTCCACCCCCCGCGACCCTTTAATTTCCAAAATTGCTTGTAGACAATAATTTGTCCTTAGACCTCAAAACTCCCAGTCCAGTCAAGAATATTAAGCTTCAGGGCTTCCATTGGCTCCTTGTACAGCTCAAGAACACCAATAGTAGTTTTCAACTTTGCCTTGGAAATGTCCTACTCAAGGTTTCCTTCTCTCCTCTTTCTTGCCTCAGGCCTCTCTCTCTTTTCCCCTCTATAAGCTTTCTCCCAAACTAAGATGTTTTAATAAATAAGGGAAGAGGAAATAACGGTCTCAACTTCTTGGAAATTTAAAGATTTTCATTTTAGGATCTTCTCTCGCAATTCCATGACTTAGCATAGTAGTTTTATATTGATATTTATTTAAAAGAAAACAATCAAAATAATTTTAACATTTAAGTTTTTCTTTTTCCTTAACTTTACCCAATCTAGAGTTTACCCAATCTTTCTTAGTAAAAGTAAATGAAAAATCCAATCCAATCCAATCCAGGTGGGTGTTAGATCCCCCCCCTCCCCCAACTCCCACTTTGTTTGAAACTAGGTTCATCTTCATAATGTACTTTTTGACATTTGTATTTATAAAAGAAAATAAATATTATTTTTGTTATATTTATCAATGAGTTTCTTTCTCATTGAAATAGGTCTAACACATGTCAAAGTGCTCTAGGTAAGTCAAAGAGTCCAAAGAAATGTTGAATACCCTTAAGGGCATGTTACACTATGTATATATTTTTATAAGAGTCAAAGATATCCCTCCAAGAAAAGTCACAAGTCCTCTCCAAGCAACGACATCAATAAAGAAGAAAAATGAAGAATGAAGTTCAAGTCGGCCTAAAGGAACCTCTATATATAGAGGTTGTCTACTCCTCTAACGACAAGAAATCTACCTATGATATCAACGAGCAAGGAAGACTGAGAAAAAATGAAGAAAGTTGAAGTAAAAGGATCCTCTAGTGCAACTAAGAAGGAGAAGACAAAAATGAAGTCTAGATGGTTGATTTAAGGGTGAATTGTAATCACATGTACGAGAAAAGGAGGGCAGTCTGCAGTTATAACAATAAGAATATTACAGTTGCATATTCCTCTTTAGTTGGGCTAGAAGCTTAGGCCTATAAGGCCTCCTACTCAAGCAAAGAAGAGACTCTGACAAGCGATCGAGAAAGGAATCAAAACATAAGTGAAACCTCTCACACGTGCGAGAAACTATGGTTGTATTACTATCACATCAAGTCTACAACTGTACATTAAGAAGAAGCTCGGTTGGACAAGAGAAGGAAGGTGTCTTCATAGTTGAAGGATCTCACTAAGTATCAAATATAAGTATATATTGTAGATCTCACATAAACAAGGTATATCACTAGTTGTCAAACGAAGAAGGAGGATGAAGTGCCTGGGAACGAAGTTCCAAAAGAAGGAGGACGAAGTGCCAGGAAAAAAAGTGTCGAAAGAAGGAAGGTCTTGACTTGAGCTTGGAAGATATTCTTGTCAAGGGTCTAGGGTTTGGCATTTATGAATAAGAAACTTCAATAATAAAAATTTTCAAAAGGGTTTACCTCTCTAAGAGAGAGATGTTTTTCCCTGGAAGAGAGCCAATATCTTGTGTTCTTGTTTCTTGTGTTTTGGTAGCAGTTTGATGAAGTAATCACACACACACAATAATAAGAAGAGAATAAGATCAAGCTAACAATATAAATTGGAAAAGTGCTTCACAAATTGTTATAAAGTCTAGAAGGATCCTACTCTATCTAATTTCCCTAGATTCTTCAACATGGGTAGGATTCTCGATTCTCACATAAAGGTTTCATCCTCCCAAGTGGCCTCTTCTCGGCCAAACTTCCTCCAATGCACTTTAACTTGGGTGATATCTTTCCTCAGTAATATTGTTTCTCTTTGATTGAGAATATGTAGGGGTTCTACCAGAAACTCTCCATTTGGTTCGACCTATTCTACATCAAATAACTATTATTATATTTTTTTCTAGCATTATTGACAAGAAAAATAAGTAATTAAATCCTTACGTGTACAACTTTCCAATTAATGATATGTAGTTAGTCATATACATATTTATTTAATAAAGAGACATGAAACACATTATGGACTCACATATGGCTAGGTAGTGCAAGCTAATACGTGACAAGTCCAATTATTTCCAGGATTTGAAAGATTCTACAATATCGAGGGGCTAACTTTACACGTTATTGGGAACGGGTCCCCTAGAGTCAGTTTTGGGGTAGAAAGCCAAAGATTTTGTATAAGAAGTGTAAAGTCTTCTCATTTTCTGGTCGTGGAGTGCAAATATGTAAAAGTGTCAAAAAGGGTTTCCGCCCTTCTTTTATGTAACTTGTGTCGGCTTTAGGAGATCAAGCCATGGTCTGTGGACCATGGGAGTGTATAAAAAGGAGAGTCTTAGAAGAGTCTAAGGCGTTTCTTGGTATGTTTTGACTCGTTGATGAATGTAATGGGTCAGTGAGAGCTAAGAGCGAAGAGTCTTAATGTAGGAAAGAGGTTCTGCATTTGTGTGTGCAGATGCCTAGGGTAGAAGTCCACAACTGATTGCGCGGACCCTTGTAGCTGTGTGCACAGGGAAGTTAGAGTCTGTAAAGAAGATCTGAATATTAATAAAGAGAATTACTCTCGAGTTATCTGTGTGTGATCTGAAGATTAATAAAGAGAATTACTCTCGAGTTATAAATGCATGTGATTATGTTATGATGAACACTGGGTTTATGTTTTAATGTTGTATTGATGTGCGAATCCATATGTTTTGATTTGTTATATGAATGTAACTAAGAATATCTGTTTACGCAAAGATCATCTTAATGCATGTTGAAGTTATTAGATACTTAAGCTAATCTAGTTAAACATAGAAGTAAGAGTAATTATAGAGGCACGTAAGTCTCTGATTCGCCTATCTAGGGTACGCAAAGGGCAATCGTAGAACTTCATGGCAGTCTAGAGGATGTCTAAGAGAATTATATCGATAAGCCATAAAAGGATTATCGATTTACACGAAGGAAGGTTTAGGGTATAAAAAGACATCACTACCATCTTTGGGTGCAGAAACTTGGTTCTTGCATCCCCCCATACTGCTTCGGGTGAGACTTAAGTCTGCACTACGCGGATTGATGCCAAAAGGGCTAGTAGTGTAGGGATTTTCTTGGCTAATTAACACTGAACCTGGGTCAGGGCCCATCAAGCCATCAAATGGTTCAATTGCCAGGATCGAGATCTGCATAAGGAGATGTGTGATGTCACATCACTAGAATCCAACTACGAAGGAAATTGAAGACTGGTTGGATAGAAAGATCCATGAAGTTGTGGCGCAAGAGAACAGGAATACACGATTGACGAAAGAATAGTGGTTGGACAGTTATATGTACATAGAGATACATGAAATCTTCTTTTGTTCCTTCTCTGTTGAATTATACGCGTGGATCACAAAATTGACAAACAGACAAGGAAGGTGGAGGTTTGACGCTCTGCTAGTCTGGACCCCAGAGTTAGTGCAGAGATTAGAATCCTATGAAGATAAGATCGCACAAGTTGCCAATCATTGGCTCGATTTCATCATAGGATGGTTTGTGACAAAGTTCACGGTTGATACTTTGGTTAGTTAGAACAAAGCACATCGATGCTTCTTCAAGGGACCGTGAGGTAAGTATTTAAGGTCTTTAAATACTTGGATTAAGATCCTCTTGTGTGAAAAGTGGGTTATGCAATTACCTTAATGTTTGGAGCTACACAAAGTGGAAAGATCTTTAGGGATAGAGGGAAGACAAGCCTTGAATATAGCCCACTGATTGGACCTACTCTATGTGACGATGATGAAGTAGCATAGGCTTCTCCGCAAAGCACTATTGAATTGATAAGACAAGAGTTCCCGTGAATACCCCATCCACCCACACCACCTCCATGTTCACCTCCGCTGCATATGCCTTCTCCCACACAATCGCCACCTCCACCATCATCCAATATGGCGAAATCAGTAAAATTTCCTGTGTTCAAGGGGTTGGGAACTCAGGACCCATACCAATTTTGGTTTGTCACGAAGGTGGTATGGGAAGCTCAGGTCATTACAGATGATCAAATGAAGAAAGCAATGTTATTCAGTGCTTTGCAGGAACGCGTGCTAGCATGGTACATTAAGTACTGCACTTATAGCCTAATGGCTTCATTAGCAGATATTCAGAATGCGCTGAATAAGGAATTTAGTAGGCCCAAGTCTAAAGCGCAATCAATTATGGGATTCAAGGAGATCATGAAGAAGCCTATTGAGACACCCTAGGACCTGGATCGGAGATTGATGTGCACAATCCACGAAGCCAACATGAATCTTACCGATGGGTAGCACCGCGAATGATTTGTGGCTTCGTTCTTGCCTCATCTAAGGGTTGCTTTGTCACAGCAAAAGATTGGGACCCAGGCGGAAGCCCTGAAGATTGCAATGAGATTGCATGAGACATTGATGCAAGATGCTAATTTAGGGGTTCAACAGATTCACACGTAGTTTCAGAACTTGTACCTAGAATTTCAGATTGTGAAGAAAGATAGAGCTGTTCGACTATAGGTGTGTGAAGAAGTTTGGTGCCTGAAATGCAAAAGTCAGGGGCATGACAAATATCATCGTCCAGTATTTGCAAATTATGTTGCAGCAAGGAGGTCGATGCCTCTAAGGCCAGAAATCCAGGCATGGACAAGTACAGGACCCGTGCTATGGCATGCTATCTGTCATGTAGCTGGAAAACATGTGACAAACAATTTCCATTTGCTACAGAAATTTGTACAGACACTGCAACAACTCTTCTGCAAGTTCTGTCAATCGATGTTTCATGATGAGCATAATTTACATAGTTATGATCTAATGATGGATAGAACACCCACATATAGGGTGCAGGTAGAAACCTAGACTCCAAACCAAGGTGCATGGGGAGTGCGAGGCAAATATCAGGGCCGCGGATGAGGCCAAGGTGGAGGAGGACCTAGAAGAGGTCGGGGACAGGTTTTTTGTTACAATTGTGGGGGATCAGGACACTAGGCACGAGAATGCACAAACTCAACATGTCTGTCATTCCGATATTATAGTCAGTTAGAGAATGCGACAGAGGATTGCCTTGTATTATTAGCTAATATATGTGAAAACGGGGCACAACCTTAGCAACCGACTCAGAACTTGCAGATGATGAGGGCTGAGCATTGTGAAGAGGATCCTAATGTAAATATTGTGTTGCGGAGTGGAGTGACAACTAGTGAAGATAAGGGGAAGCAACCTGAATAAAGTGAATGGGTCCGTAAAGCTCTAGAAAAGGAGATTGGGTTTAATCTAGAGCACGCAAAAGGACACGTTTATGGAAGCAAAGAAAATCTTCGCTGAAGCCTCTACCTCAGGAAGTTAGTGTAAGCTAGCTGAAGTGATGGACCCCTCTATGCTTACTACTTTCGTGGAGACCTGTATGAAGTTATTGCACGATAGAAAGGTTGTGAAAGGACTGCATGAGATGATAAATAAGTGTGCCGGAAAAGAAAATTTTCCTGACGGACCGAACGTAGTCAGGAAGATTAGTAAGCATAAGGAAAGAACAGGGCATGAGATGAGGCTCACTACACAAATAGGAGAATATGAGACGGATCAAGTTATTCTAGATCTTGGGTCTGACGCGAATGTTTTGCCTAAAAAGACATAGGAGAGGATGAGGAGACCTGTGCTGACGTGGTCTCTGATTTAGTTAAGAATGGAAAATTAGTAGAAAATCATACCCATGGGAATAATGCAGGGAGTGACAGTTGATATTGAGGGCACGAGCACATTGGCTGATTTTGAAGTGACAGATATTTAAGATGACAACAATCCCTACCCTACACTCCTTAGGATCGATTGGGCCATTGACATGAATGGGGTTATCAATTTGAAGAAGTGGAAGATGATATTTGAGAAGAAATATCTCCGTGTAGTGGTGTCCCTAGACCCTGCAGAGGGACTGCGCTATACTAAACTGGTCCGCGATTATGAAAGCAACGATGATTTGGACAAGATTTATAAGATAACGACGCAAGACCATGATTGAGTGAATCCAACAACAGATGGACGCATTACCTGGGATTGCGAAAGTTCCTTCAAATAATATTCAGATGAGGAGTTGGAGCACTAGTAGAATTGACTGCATGAAGTATCTACACTGCGCTGTAAATGATGACCAAGTCACCGCACTATGTATCATCAGAGGTAAGAAATCTGCCTTATTATGATGGTTTAACTAATGTCGATAAATTTTTGGATGCATTCAAAAGGGAAGTTCCAGAGAAGCATCAGTTCTAGGCCTTTGATTAGGCGTTGCACGCTATTCCTGTGAGATGGTGGGGTACGCACAAAGATAGTTTTGATGATTGGCGCGTGTACATAAAGATGATGAGATTGCGGATTGGTCACCCAAAATTTAGGCTAACAGAGAAATATGATGGAAGGGATGATCCACGCGATCACTTGGCCAAATGGAATAAGGTTTATGGAATGGAGCCTCAGCCTGAATGGGTGCATCTATTTTGTCATACTTTGGATATAATACCGATGAACTGGTAGTTGGAAATAGAGCTTTGCCATGGCACTGAAGAATGGGATGTTTCATAACAATGATTCTTAATGATGTTTAGCTTTGAGGATGGATTTTCATGTATTGATGAGGCATTTCAGGAGGTCAAGGCAACAATCCTTAGAATACTGCAGGATCCATTGGACTTAATTCTACTGGATTAGACCACCCAATTGTGCCTTGCGTTGGAGTGCTACAATGTGACTGCTGAGGAAGAGGATGAGGATCCGAGGAACATTAATATCCTAGAGACTGAAGGTCACCGAGAAGTTGAGGGACCATAAATTCAAAATCCATATATCACTGCACCACTTAAAACAAGACAAGTGAACATTGGGATAGAGGCCAAGTTGAAATTTTCAAAGATTGGGGACTACTGGGATGATGCAATAGTAGATAAAGTCACTGAATTGCTCTGTGAATACCAAGACTTGTTCCCTACGAAGTTTTCTGATTTGAAAGGGATAAAAAGGGACCTGGGAGTTATGAAAATTACGTTGAAACCAGACGTGAAGCCAATCAAGCAAAGGCCTTACTGCCTCAACCCCAAGTATAACGAAAAGGTCCTCTTAGAGTTGGATAAAATGCTAGCTATAGGTATTATTGAGCCAGTGGAAGAATCTGATTGGGTGAGCCCAATAGTAGTTTAGGAAAAGAAGCAGAAGGATGAAATAAGGATATGCGTAGATCTCAGGAAGTTGAATGACACCTGCACACATGATCCCTTTCCAACTCTGTTCACCGATGAAGTACTAGACAATGTAGGAGGACAAGAAGCATATTCATTCACTGATGGGTTCTCGGGGTATCATCAGATTAGGACCGCGCATGAAGATAAGAGTAAGATGACCTTCATGACTGAATGAGGATGCTTTCAATATACTATAATTCCTTTTGGACTGAAGAATGCGTCGGCGATCTTTTCGCACGTAATCATTGCGGAGTTCAAAGACTTCATTTACAAATTTTTGGAGGTATACTTCGATGATTGGACGGTGTTTGGACTGGTAAAGCACCACGTGGATAGTCTACGCTTAATGCTAGATACATGTCGAAGGTATTAGATCACGCTAAATTTAAATAAATTTCCATTCTGTGTCCTTTTCAGAATCTTGCTGGTTCATGTAGTGTGCAAACAAGGCTTAATGGTGGACCCTACTAAGAACGCAATTATAATTAATTTGGAGGTGCCAAGAAGTGTGAAACAACTGCGTGCAATATTTGGGCATACATGATACTATTGAAAGTTCATCAAGAGGCACCAATGGAAAAGCTGCTCAAGAAGGATGCTACATTCTGTTGGAGTGAAGAATGTTGGCAGAGCCTAGATGTGTTAAAGGAGAAAATGGTCACCGTGCCGATCCTAGTCTTCCTAGATTGGAAGAAGGAATTTCATGTGCATCTGGACGTGTCATGTATTGTGCTGGGGGAAGTATTGACATAGGCCGATGAGGGATATTTGGATGACCCTATAGAATTTGCAAGTAGAAAGTTGTCTAAAGCTGAGAAGAACTATTCAACGACAGAGTGCGAAGGGTTGGCTATGGCGTACATGCTCTAGAAGTTCAGACATTACTTTTTAGGCGGATGCTTCAAGATGTATACATACCATTCTGCATTGAAGTACCTGGTTAACAAGCCTGTGTTGGGGGGTAAGATATGCAGATGGTTGTTGCTGTTTCAGGAATATGATTTTGAAGTCATTTTGAAGACATGATCATTGAACGTAGGACCATATCATCTATCGCGCATTGAAACAGGAGAGGAGCCTACTAATTTGGAGGAAGGATTTCCTTACGCTCAACTCTTTGCAGTGCGTGTCGCAGACAATCACTTTGCAGATATCATACACTTGCCGACAACAGGGATGGCTCTAGAGGGGTATATTAGTCAACAAAAGGAGTTGATGGTGCGCGTGACAGACTTTTCTGTCATTGCAGGACATTTATATAAAATGAGCTTGGATGAAATACTGTGACATTATGTGCCTAAGTTTGAACAAAATAACATCCTCGCTGAAGCTCATGGAGGAGCTGTGGGAGGTCATTATGCATGAAAAACAACAACACAGAAGATTTTACGCGTCGGGTTGTGGTGGCCGACGCTGTGTAAGTATTCCAAGGCTTATTATAAAGAATTTTATGCATGTTAGAGGAGCGGCAAGCCATCGTGGAGGGATGGGCTACCTCTAAAACCACATATGTCATTACAACCATTCGAGAAATGGGTGGTTGACTTTGTATAACCAATTCAACCTCCAGGAAGGAAGACGAGTGCATGATACATCATCACAACGACTGAGTATTTGACCAGGTGGGCAGGGGCGCAACCTGTGAAGGATTGTACAGGGGAAACAACAACAAAGTTCATCTTTGAGTATGTGTTGACTAGGTTTGCTCGCCTGAAAATTTTGATGAGCGATTGTCATACGCATTTCCTTAATGAGACGATCAACGCATTGATGGAGGTATTCCAAGTTTATCACCAAAATAGTACGCCATATCACCCGCGGGCTAATGGGATGCTTGAAGCATTTAATAAGATATTGGAGAACGTGATGATGAAGGTTTGCAATGCACAAAAAAATGACTGGGATATGCATGTACCTGCGGTGCTATGGGCTTACAGAACGACTTGGAAAAAACTGATTGGAAAAATTCCTTTCAGGCTGGTTTAAGGCATAGAAGCTGTGGTGCCGATGGAGTACATTTTACCTAGTCTGCACATAGCAGCATTCATAGGAATGGCCAATCACAGAGCCCTAGAAGAGAGGCTCGTGCAGTTGATAGAGCTGGAAGAGGATAATTTTTTTGCTGGATTCCACCAGCAAGTCAAAAGGAGCGCGAAAAGGCATGGCACGATCGTCACATAAAACTGCGCACCTTCAAGGTAAACAATTTAGTGTTATTATATGATAGCAATTTTGATAAATATCCAGGAAAATTTCGGATGCATTGGCTGGGGCCATATGTCATCAAGGAGATTACTGATGGTGGAGCAGTTCAGCTGGTGAATTTGAATGGAGATCCATTTCTAGGGAAGGTAAATGGCAGTCGATTGAAGCCATACACCGGGGATCTGGCCAGATGACTATATGGTGGAAACATAATCTTCCTCCAGGCAGCTGAAAGGAGGTGCGGGACTATAAACTACATTTCCCAGTTTGTAGAGCTCCACGACTGGGGGACTGCATGGAAAGGAGGAACGTCACTGTATCAGTAGAAGCATGAGGGGAGTTGCGCTATAGGAGGAGGAATCGCGTAGGGAAACTGAAAAGTGACCGTAATAGCCACTATTCATGATTTGACAGTGAGAAAATTGCTAAGAGGAGCGGGGGGGCAACATTTAAGGCAGAATTAAAATGCGAGATATTTGAAAATCTTTTCCGCCAATCTAGAATTTATGAATGGATTTTGGGGGAACAGCCGGATTTGAATTTGAATTTTCCTATAAATTACAGATGGCCGCCCAACGAAAAATACTTTGCATTTTGAGAATTGAGATGTCGAGCTATCAATTGCACATGAACCCTGAGAGTTTTGAGGCTTTGGTGGCCAGTTCAGTGTTTGACAATTTTGCTAAGGAAACCTAGGAGCTCCTTACTAGCCTCATGTCGGCGCCCATGGAAACCGCAAGTGCTGGAGGATTGATGGCCTCTGAGGGAGTTTCCCCTGAGTTCATAAGTGTAGAAGTGCTCACAAAAGTGCCAAAGTTGTTGAGGTCACCCAGGCCGAGGCCTACAACAACAAAAGAGGGGCCTAAGACAAAGAAAGACAAGCAGAAAGTGACACAGTCGGTGCGTGAGTCGCCAAGGAAGCACTAGAAGAAGAAGAAACCTACCGCGCAGGAGAAAGGCAAGGTGGTAGACCTAGGAAAGGATGAGGGCGTAGAAGAAACTAGTATGGGCGCAGAGGATATCGATATTGAGGGGGTAGAACTTATTTCCAAGCTACCAGAATACATCCCTCCATGCCAAGGCAAGGTGAAGGTCCCAAAGGACCCAGATCAGGGAAAATTTTTACTTAACACACCGTTGCTGCCAGACCAGATCACATTCGAAGCTCCGCGCTTGGTGCGCCTCCCACATCTGAAGTTAGAGGATTAGGACTTGGTGGATACTGAGTGGTTCCCCCACTTGGCGACTGATACATTTATGACCTGCATCTTCTATAAAGATTCTGGTGTCACCATGCTAGAGCCGAGGAAATGGATTAGAGGGGTGGACAAGGCAGGACTGTTGAACCTGCTATGGGTGCCGCATTACAACTGCATGCCCATAACTGTGATGGTGATCAAATAATTGTTATGCTTGGTGCATGACGGGTGCCTGTGGTTAGGAGAAACAATACCAATCACTGATATGTTGATCCATAGGATCACATTTCTACCACACTCAGGGTTGAATCCGGCTAAGGCATTTGGTGGAAAGTTGGGTGAATGTGACCTCGCCGAGAGAATGAAGGATAAGTTTAAGCTTGTGAAGAAACCGTGTGGCTACTCAATTTCTAGCATAACCAACCCTGCGGTTAAGGTAGGCACATAGATCTTGGCTGCGAAAATAATGAGGAAGTGTTGCACAGATGAAGTGCCGACACTAGTTGTGTCATTAGTAGCCCAGTGCGCGGAGGGCATACAATTCAATTAGGCGCGCTACCTCTACAGTGAGTTCCTCATGAACTGCAAAGAAGCACAAGACCAGAGTAAGACCTTCCATTACGCATGGATTTTCCTATCAATCGTACTGCTCACATGGGAATTACCAGAGGAAAGTTAGTTTCCTTCGATTGCATCAGATCTGCCAGAAGCAGCGAAGTTCGCTTCGCTCTGGGCCACAAAGGATGCTGAAAGGGTGAATGACAGTAGCATATTTTGGGTGTTGATGGAGGCAAGCATCTGAACTGCGATAAACCCCAAGCCGCAGCTATCACCAACTGTCTTTGAGCAGTTGTCAAGATATGTGGAGTTCAAAGCAAACTTCCATTATATCTCCATCTAGGGATGGAAGGACCCTGAGCAGAAGTTGTATGATATCCCATACCTTGTCATAGATGATGTAATTGCAGTGGTCCTTGAGTGTTGGCCAACAAAGTGGCACACGACCTCATATTTTTTAGCTAGGTTTAGTAAGTCTGTAGGAAAGCAGAAGAAGGAAGAGACCCAGTTGAATATGCAACAGTTGGCTAAAAGGAGGAAAAAGGAGGCTGAGGAAAAATCCAGAGCAAAGCATGTTGCAAGGAGAAGGACGAAGAGAAGGAAGGGGTGGAAGAGCACGACTTTGAAAAAAGTGAAAGGTATCCTTCGCCACAGTTAGAGGATGAAGAGTAGAACTCAGAACTAGGTGGTGGAGACCAAGAGAGTACTCAATTCCAGATAAAATGCACTCGGGAGCAGGAGAAAGAAGGGCTACAGAAGAATTCCAAGGCTAGTAAATCAGCGCTCAACCTGATCACCTTGACAGAAGGTGACTTGACGACATCGTAGATAAAGTAAGGGATGTGACCATAGAACTGCTGCAGTAGTTTGAGCAGTAGCAGAAGCAAGCCTTAGTTTCCATTCATATGGGTCTTCGTGAGCTGTAGATTGAAACTACTCAATTGCAGACCAGTGAAGGGCGGGGCAACGTGGCATTGACTAGTTTGGCACTAGGAACCTTTGAAGCAGTGGAGATTGTTCGCTCCTTGGATCCTCAGGCCGTCGCGCTGCCAGATGGAGCTTTGAATACAGATGCGAAAGTTGACATGGCTACTGTTAGCACTCTCAAGAAGGTTGGGTTGAAGTTGACCGCGCTCCCCAATGAAGCCCTTCACACTTTGAAAGCAAGTGTGATCGCAGAACTTCAGGCTCGAGAGTAGTGCACACTGAGTGTGATCAGTGAACAAAATGTAAACAATGTGTAGATGTTAGTTGAAAAGACTTTAGAAATTGACACATGGAAGAAGGTGTAGCAGAAGAATGAGCACACTGTGGCAGTAGTCGCTGAAGCATGCAGAACCATTCCGAAGTTGCATATACTAGAAGAAGCACCAGTGAAGGCCAAAATTCAGAAGCTCGCTGCAGGTATGTGCGACACAAAGACAAAGTTGGCCAAGGTTCAGTTTGAGTTGAACCTTAAGATCAAAGATCTTGAGTGGAAGGCCCAACCTTCAACTCCACCAGAGGTTAAAGAGTAGTGCGAGGCAACTGTCAAGGGTGCAGTTGTTGCAATAGATGTCATGGTAACATATTGCACCATGCTCTTTGAGCAGTCGCTTGAGGTACTTACCAGTCTGCAGGACGATCCGAACCTGCAAAGGTTAGAGACCGAGGCAAGGGAATTACAACAGAGGTACGACAAGGTCAGAGAGATTGCATGCACCATCACCATCACACAGAGGTTGGCCAAGCTGCAGGAAGAAAAGGGACTGAAGGAACAGGTGGACACAACACAACGAAGAGAGGCAGTACTGAAGGCTAGATTAGGGCCTTGGATGGATGATTCATATGTGCTCATTGCCACCATTAAGGGATTTTTCCCTAGCCTGTAGGAAACACAACATAAAATCAAGGCAGATATCGTAGGATTAACAATAGAGCAGTTGGTGGAGTAGGTTAAGCAAGTGAAGACGCAGTGTACCACCAAAGTTGCAGTGGAGAAAGTGGAGCTGGAAGGTCTTCCTGACAAGATCTCTGCGCCAATAGAGTGACTTGGGGGCAAGTCACCATATTTGTGTTGGGGGACGGTTGGGAACGGGTCCCCTAGAGTCAATTTTGGGGTTAAAAACCCAAGTTTTGGGGCAGAAAGCCCAAGTTTTTGTATAAGAAGTGTAAATTCTCTGCATTTTGTGGTCACGGAGCAAAAATATGTAAAGTGTCAAAAGTGGTTTCCACCCTTCGTTAATGTAACTTGTGTCGGCTATAGGATATCTACCCATGGTCAGCGGACCATGGGAGTGTATAAAAAGGAGAGTCTTAGAAGAGTCTAAGGCAATTCTTGGTATGTTTTGAGTTGTTGATGAATGTAATGGGTCTGTGACAGCTAAGAGTGAAGAGTCCTAGCATAGGAAAGAGGCTCCGGAGTTGTGTGCGCAGAGGCCTAGGGTATAAGTCTGCAGCTGAGTGCGTGGACCCTTGCAGATGTGTGCGCAAGGCAGTTAGAGTTTGTAAAGAAGATATGAAGCATTAATAAAGAGAATTACTCTGGTTTATCAGTGTGTGATCTATTTTACTTCTGTTATAAATTCATGTGATTATGTTATGATGAATATTGGGTTTATGTTTTAATGTTGTATTGATGCATGAATGCATATGTGTTGCTTTGTTATATGATTGCAAGTTAGAATATCTATTTACGCAAAGATCATCTTAATGCATGTTGAAGTTATCAAATACTTCAGCTAATCTGGGTAAATACAAAAGTAAGAGTAATTAGAGAGGCACGTAAGTGTCTGATTCACCTATCTAGGGTACGCGAAGGACAGTGGTAGACCTTCGCGGCGGTCTAGAGGATGTATAAGAGAAGTATATATATAAGCCCTAAAAAGGCTTATTGACTTGTGCAAAGGAAGTTTTAGGGTATAAATCGACATCACTACCATCTCTGGGTGCAGAAACTTGGTTCCTAAACCCCCCCCATACTGCTTCAGGTGAGACTTCAGTCCATGTTCCACAGATTGATGCCTAAAGGGCCAGTAGTGTAGGGATTTTCTTGGCTAATTAACGCTGAACCTGGGTCAGGGCCGATCAAGCCAACACACATCCACCCCATTGAAGTGTGCTCCTCTTGGGTTTTATTCGAACATAAACATGGTATTCGACTTGGTATTCCTTATAAGTGATTTTCTTGTTTGTGTATGCTTTTTGTATATCTTTGGAAGCTTTCAAATTCAATTAATTCATTTTTAAAATTTGGTCCATTTTTGCTAGCATATCAGGTCCTACAAGTAGTTTATCTTTAGGGTTATTCCAATTAACCTGTTTCCTACACCTTCTCCCATAAATTCAAAAGGGCTCATCTTTAATGATTCATGATAGCTTTTATTCTAAGTGAATTCCACTAGGTGAAGGTACTCCTCCCACTTACTCAATTGTTGCATTACATACATTCTTAACATATTTTCTAGCACTTGGTTTACTCACTCGGTCTGGCCATTTTTTTATGGGTGGTATGTCATTTTCAATTGAACCTGTGTACCTAAACTAATGAAAAGAGTTTTCCAAAATGTTGATGTGAACTTTACATCCCTATCTGAAATCATAACCTTAGGCATTCGACGAAGTTGAAAGATTTCCCACATAAATATGTCTGATATGTGTACAGTTTTGTATGTAGATTAAATAGGGATGAAATGAGTTTCCTTTCTAAGTTTATCCACTACTACCATGATTGAGTCATTTTGTCTCTTGCATTTGGAAAATCTAGTAATAAAGTCTAACGTAATAACATCCCATTTCCACTACGGAACGGGTAGTGGGTGGAGCAAACCAACTGGGTGCTAGTGCTCAAACTTAGCTTTCTATCACTAAGTATTTGGCTAAATATTTAGTGATGTCCTTCTCATCCTTGGCCAAAAATAATATTTTTTTACAGCAATAAATGTTTTTTTATATCCAGGCTGAGCTGCATAAGGGCTCCTATGGAATTCAACCAATATTAGTTGCTTAACAATCATCTGATTTGGAACATATACTCTTCCCCTAAAAGTCAGTAAATTGTCTTTATTTATGGAAAAATCAATCCAGTTTTTAGAATCATTTGATTGTTTGTTTTTCTGCCATAAAAGCATGTACTATGGATCTTTAATTTTAACTTCTTTAAATTGATTTGAGAAATTGAATTCTACGTAGCTATAGGAGATTTTGTGCATGTAATGTGACTTTCTACTTAGTGCATTTGCTACATGGTTCTCTCTTTCTTTTAGATGTCTAATATCAAAATATAATTCACTTAAAAAAGCTCTCCATCTAGCTTGCCGTGCATTAAGGTTTGGTTTCTTAATGAAACTAGTTAAACTACTATGGTCAATCATTAATACGAACTTTTTAGTCAATAGATAATGTCTCCATTCCTTCAAAACATGTAATACTATAGTTAACTCCAAATTGTATGCAAATTATCTTTGTTCATGCTCTTTTAACTTCCAGGATTCATAGGAAATTACCTTTCCTTCTTGCATTAGTACTCCTCCCACTCGTTGACATGCATCAGTGTAGACGACACACTCTTTTTATGGGTTTGCAGTATTTAGTACCGGGGTTGAGGTAAACAAATGTTTCAATTTTCAAAGCTACGATGACATTTAGTGGTCCATTTAAAGGCTTTTCCTTTCTTTTGTAGAGAATGTGTAAGATATGCTATTCTGGAGAATCCCTCAATAAAGTGATGATAGTTTCCTACCAATCCAATAAAAGTTTGAAAGTTAGTTACATTAGTGGGAAAAAGACACTCCATAATAGTTTTTATTTTCTCCAGATCAACAATTATCCCCTCTATAGAAATTATGTGTCCTAGATATTGTATTTGATCTTTATAAAAGTCACACTTGTTGTATTGGGCATATAATTGGTGTTCCCACAACGTTTTCAAAACTATTTGTAGATGTTTCTTATGTTTTGCTATATTCCTGGAATATATTAAAATATCATCAATAAAAATTAGGACAAATTTATCAAGGTAAGGGTGGAAAATACCATTCATAAGACTCATGAAAGTTTTTGGGGCATTAGTAATCCCAAAGGGTAAAACCACAAACTCGTAATGACCATATCGAGTTCTAAAGGTTGTTTTAGGAGTGTCTTCTTCCTTAATCCTTATCTGATGATAACCTGATTGCAGATCAATTTTAGAGAATATCGTGGCAACTTTGTCTTGGTCAAGCAAGTCATCAATCCTTGGCATTTGATATTTATTTTTAATGGTCCATTTGTTGAGTTTCCTATAATCGATGAAAAGTCTCATAACACCATCCTTTTTCTTTACAAACAACACAGAGGCTCCCCAAGGTGATACACTTGGAAGAATATAGCCTTTGTCAAGCAATTGTTATAGATGCATCTTTAATTCAGTTACCTTAGGTATGCTCATTCAATAAGGGGTCTTGGACACAAGTGCAACCCCGGGAATCAACTCTATGGTAAAGTCTTTATCTCGCTTGGGAGGTAGCCCTAGAATTTCCTCTTGAAACACATCCGTAATAATATCTTGCATAACTGGAAAATTCTCTAAGGTGGTTGCATTATCTTTTGAATTGGTATATCCTACCTAAACAACATAGATTTGAAACCCATTCCTAATACATTTTCCAAACTGAGAGGCAGTAGTTGGTTGCAATTTAATATGTCTTATTAATCCTTTATTCTCTTGTCTAACACCCTCTTCTATGAGATAACTAAATAATTTTATATTTTCAGTTTACGAGGGACCAATTTCCTATCCTATCCTTACCAATTAAGACATCATAAGACCCTAGGGGTAGTACATTATAATTTATATTAATTTGCTGGCTTGCTATCTCAATAGGACAATTATCTACCTTAGTTTACACTCATCTTTTTTCCCCACTAGCTAACTGCACCAACCAAAGATTTTTAAATTTTTGAGTTTGCAAATGACAATTTTCAACTATATTAGGACTTATGTAACTTACGCTTGCTCCTCGATCAATCATAATGAACACAACATGATTATATATATTACCTTCAAATTCAATCATGGTATGTTGATATTATGCTTGATGATCCTCCAAAGAAACATTAATTTTAGCCATACTTCTAGCTACCACAACAACTATGGAACACTCCTAAATATTGGCAGTATGATCTGCTCTAGTGGAATGGGGGAATTTTTTATAATAATGAGGTTCCCCATAGCCCCAACACTATAATGGAGGTCTTTAGGCTTGGCTAACTTCCGGCTTACTAGATAATTCCACTTGTTTTGGTTCATTTTGAGATCGAAACTTTTGTTGATTCTTCCCTGGAGCTATGTTGTACTAATTCTTATGCATGTTTATGGCATTTCCATGTCTTCATTTTTAATAGTTTGGGAGATCTTTTTCCCCTTCTTATTAAGGCATTTTTTTCTTCCTTCCCCTTTTTGTTTCATTTGCTGATAGCAAATCCATGCATTCTGAATGGCCTCGTACATAGTTTTAGGATTATCAAACACCAAGTGTTCTTTCATAAATGTTGGTAGGCTACTCATAAAACACTACACTTTGTCATTTTCATCACGCATGTAAGGTACATATCTCAATAGGGATGCCAAAATTCATCACAAATTCATTCATAGAAAGTTGTCCCAATCAGAGATCATGGAACTCCTTTTCTTTGTCCTAGTAAAATCACTCAATCAAGTACTTTTCTTTGAAGTACTTCTGAAATTCTCCCCAAGTCACCTTATGCTCGTCAATTGCATGGACAACTTTGACCTCTTCCCACCATATCATGGCTTTCCCTTGAAGTTGGTACAATGCTAATTTGGCCTTCAAGTTATTGTCATATTTATAAATATGAAAATATTTGTTCATATTAATCAGGAAGGCTTCAACAACTTCTTGTATTTCGCTATCAAAGGTATGAGGCCATATTTTTTTAAATCCCCCTTTTAACTTTGTTTTATGCTTCTTATTTATTTTAGGGGCTAATGCATTATCAATTTCTTTCTCATTTTCACCTTTATCCCCTTCCAATCTTTGATTTTGACTCCCCACTAGCATATTTTCACCTCCCTGCCTTTGCTCCTCATTTTTGTCTTCGTTACCAGGGCTTCATATAGAGTTCTTATGTTTTTTCCAAATAGATAGGCTTTTCAAATCCGTTCTTGGTCCTGCATCAGTTATTCATGATGAACCCGCAGGTGAGCCATCTCAGGTCTTAGCTGTTGAGTTATTTCCATCAACATAGTAGTGGGATTTTTATTTTCTCTTCCCAGTTGAACCCACATTTCTGGATTAACTCCTGCCATTTGTGTAGGGCCAAATTCTACTATTGGTCTTACTAGTTGTATACTCCCTACTCCTCTTCTCATCGTTCTTTCTCTATGAACAATATATATATATATATATATATATATATATATATATATATATATATATATATTATATATATATATATATATATATATATGTTATTCTTGATTACCCATATAAGCCACAAATTTGAAACGTGGCTATGATAACACTTGTAACATCCATCAACCTCAAAACAATTTTTTTGATCGTTAACCCTTCACAACTATTAATATATTTTAACAACAAAATTCTAATGTGTATCACATAATTTATTGTTAATAAAAAATTATATTTATACAAATGAAGGTTAGTGATGTTAGTTTTTAATATAACGCATATAATATACCCCTCCAAAGGAATAATATACATCCCCCTATCTATATAGTTGGAACTTTGGTTTGAGGTATACATAGAGGGTTTGGTTGTATGGCACACTAGGTAACTAGCGTAAGGTTTTATGCATGACTAGCGACTTTGGATAATTCTAGAGCCTGTAACCTATGCACTTGTCACTTCTTTTGAGTAATTATAGCACAGTACACCTGGCTCACCCTTCATCATTCATATCCTAGGGTTTTGATCGAGTGGTCAGCATTTTGATGTGTCAGTTAAGGGTAACCACCCTCACTTCTGATCTCTCATCAACCATCTCACTTTGACTACTCACCATAGCCACTTTGCAACATCACCACCATGCCAAGGTCTCCTGTTTGGGGTAATCTGTTGAGATTTTGCTGGTAAGTAAGGCTAAAATTTTCTTTGTCATTTCCACGGTATAAATAGTTATAAAATTTTGATGGATATTTACAGATGCTGCAAGTATCGCATTGGGAAAGAGGTTGTATAGGCCACTGCTTCCCGGAATGGTGGGTTTTTATTCTGTTAGGTAAGGCCAGAGTCTAAAAATACTTTCCTCTAGTGTTCGATGAGAAACTCCTTTGATTCATAACTTCCATCTCTTCCTGATATAAGGGTTCATTAACTCATGGTTCCATTACAGTGATGCTACCTTCCAGGTACCTTTTTTTTTTTTTCAATTATATATTTCCTACGCTTCTTAAAATTTTACGTCCTCATTTGGAGGGTTTTAGGATTCCAAGAAATATTTAACCTTTAATTTGTTGGTGGCTTCCATGCAAGTGAGAGGGTTAAAACCCTAGTTTTATTTTTCTATTCTTTCTAATGGTTCTCCTCAGAAATTCCACAACCATATTATCTTACACATGGTTTATTCCTACTCTAGGTGCACAATTTTTTTGCTCTTATTTGTAAGAGGGTTTTAGATAATTAAGTCTACAGGCCTTACTCTTAGCTTCATTTTATTTACCTATTCATGGTTGTAATGCTAGGCCAGACTACATTTTTAAATTTTACATAAAAACCCTTGGAGAGTTAGTGCATTTCTTGAGGTCTTGAAAAATATTCCTATGTATGGACTACGGTTCTAGGGATTCCTATGAACCTTGATATATACAATTTTTTTTCTTTATACGCAAAGTTGCATAGTGGTAACCCCAAAATTGGGGTTTGATATCATAATTGTAGTAGTGTTGATAAATATTTTTTGAAACTTTATATATCAATAATTATTTTTTCTTTTCTTCGTTTTATTTATTATCAGCTTGAAATGTTTCCTTTTTTTAGTGATATTGGGGTTCCACAATGTTCTTTATGCATGTACATATAAATTATCTCTATTCCTTTGTCTTAAATTAAGCTTAGTTTTTTGGTTGACATGAACTTCTCTTGATTACCGTAATTCTGTAACCGGTGTTGTGTTAGGGTTTGTGCTAAACTTTTCTAGTGAAATTTCTCTTACTGTTATATGTATGTATTTATGGTCATTCTTAAGCTCTTTCTTTTTGGTTATTTAACAATGAATGTTATGTTTATTCCAATTATACTTACTTCATAATACTTTTACCCATACCGCAGAGTGGACGAAACCTGACCTTCGTCAGGATTTGTCCCACCCGACCCTTGGTACTTTCAGTAATTATTAAGATTAGGGAGAGGGATTTCTCTCTATTTGGGGCCCTTGGTTCCAGAAGGAGACATAACCTGCTTCCACCAACACTGACTTATCTATCCTAGATGTTCCTGATCCTAACATTGTTCGAACGCTCACTTTGCTTGTTTCCAACTCCATATCCTTTATTTCTTGAAATAAATATGACAATTAAATTATTTTCCGGAGTCATTTCCTTGATTTTTTTGATTTTTTGTTCTACAGAGATGCATAAATTATTTTTACTAGTAGGGTCAAGGGTTCCTACATTTTCTTGGACCTGTAAGGGTTTATCACACTCGTATCAATTCTTTGATTATTTTTCCTCTTTCCTTAGCATAAAGGAGTTATCTACATATGTTCAATAACCTATAATACCATTTTATTTAAAAAAAGAAGAATATATATACCAGTCAACATTCATCCTATAACAATAGAATTTTTGTTTCCTATTAACATAGCAAGATTATACTCTAGCATTCTTTCTTCAGAATAGAATGACCATAAGTTAATAAACACCAACATTCTTACAAACTAATAATAAGTCACTATGCACCAACATTCTTTCTTTTAAACAATATGACAACATATTTAAAATCACAAGATACTTATCTACATAATTTAGCCTATCAGGGAATTAGTCTTGAAAGAAGATTCCTCTACCCAATCATGAGATTGGAGATTACGTCTAATTCCCCCCCCTTAGACTCTTTAATTTCCAGAGTTTCTTGTAGAAAATATATTTTTCCTTATACCTCGGGATTCCCAGTCCAGTTAAGAACATTAAGCTTCATGGATTCCATTGGCTCCTTGTCCCGCTTAAGAACACCCTTAGTAGTTTTAAACTTTTCCTTGGTAGCATCCTGCTCAAGGTTTCCCCCTCTGCTCTTTCTTGCCTCAAGTCTCTCTCCCTTCTCCCGCCCCTTGGATTTCTCCTCAACTGAGATGTTTTAATTTATAAGGGAAGAGGAAATAATTGTCTCAACTGCTTGGAAATTTAAATAATTTCTTTTTAGGATCTTCTCTTGTAATTCCCTTACTTAGCATAATAATTGTATATTTATATTTCTTTAAAATAAAACAATCAAAATAATTTTAACATTGAAGGTTCCCTTTTTCCTAAAATTTACCGTGTCTAGAGTTTGCCAAATTTTGCATAGGAAAAGTAAATGACAATTATTTACATAGTCCAAGTGGGTGCTACAACCAATTATATAAGATATAAAATTGAATTATCTCAAGTCCAACTAACATCACTATTCAACCTCTTTTATCATTGTTCACCAAGACTATAATTTTCTAAATGTCTTACAAAATATGAAAAGTTGGTTTAACAAGTTGGCTACATAGCCTTTTTAAATGATTGTCATGGGGATATGGCAAATGATTGGTGATAATTTTGTGGTGTCATGTTTATAAATAAATGTTTTTTTGTTTTTTTAAATATTGTATATATAATAATTATAAAAACAAAGGAAATGTGTGTGTGTGTGTGTGTTTGTGTTTATTTTAATAATAATTTAGTTTTAATAGTTTAACGTCTTTAATCAATAATGTTTTTTTTTGTCTCATCAAGTTATAAATGAAAAAATTTCCAACGACCAAATTGTAAATAGCCCTATAAAATGCCAATGGATTGAGATTCAACCAAAACCTAACAAAGTCTTGCAAATGAAGATTCCTATATAATATGTTTCATTGTTTCTAATCCCATAAATTGCATAGTCCATTAATAAAAGCTCTTTTTTGAAGTATAGAGCATGATAATTTATGTTTTTATTTTCTCTTTATTTTTATCTTTTAAATTATTTTTAAATCTTTCCAAATATTGGTGATTAATATTAACCGTTTTTATTTTAGATAAGTGATTAGAATTCCTTTATTATTTTAATAAACCTTATGTAAACGACTAAAATGAATCCACGATAATTATACAATATAGAAAATTGAATTGTCTCAACTCCAACTAACATCACTGCTGAGCCACAATTTGTTCCACCATATTATTTCCAAATAAAGTGAGATTCTTATCCTATTTTCAAGAATAACTATTTATGTAAATGATTAGAAAACACCTAAATATTAAATAAAGGTATTTCATTGGAGAGGACGTATGGACAACTACTTAGTAATATTAGTTTAGATTTCAATTTTTGCATTATATGCATTTTTTTTTTTCTAAGTAAATTTAATTCTATTAAGAAAGAGAGAAGGTATTTACATAGTGACCGAAGTCAGTACATTGCTCTGATAAGAGCCATCATTCCAAAAACTAACTTTAGCCTCCTTCCGGAGGAAAAAGAAACACATGACCATGTTCTAAAACCACCCATGGAGTCCCATACATCCCGAACAAAAACCAGGAGACCCGTACATCAGAAACCAGAAGATACCCATACCCCAGATGACTAAGAAGCAGCTCGAGGATAGCCAAAACTTGATCAAAAAGAAGGAAGACCACCTTCAGCAGAAGCATGCTACTCATTAGGCCGCTCCTCCACAATTCAGCACTAGCCGAATTCCAGTTCATCCTCAAAAGGGGCATTGAACTGAGCCGAAGGACCGGGATTGGCAGGCTACATCTCCGTGTCCTGAATACCTCCTCCTGGTTCAGCTCGAGCATGCTGTGGCATCATACAAATGCCAAGCTGGAATGTAGGGGGAGGACCAACAGCAACTCCCGAACCTCCCGTATGACTATCAGAGCCTTCCAATTGCATGGATTCATAAAGCACCACAGAGATGTGTGCAGTGATCTATGGCTAATGAAGCAAATTGTTGAAAGTGAAAATGGTTGACCCAGTCGTTGAAGGTGGGCCTGGAGGTGGATTGGAGACGCGGCGCCTTTCACACCCACTGCGGGTGCTCGGATAATGCCCAGTGAACAACTCGCTGGTGGCCGGCGAGTCCGAAGTGGAGTCGTTGGGGGCGCGCCTGGGTTGGCCTCGGTGGCAACCCATTCTCTGTCGAAGATGGGCCATAATGGGAAGGGCCTCAGATGGATATTCACTAAACACCACACTAAAATCTTGAAAGCCGACAGAGGTGGGAGAGGACTGAACAAGACAAGAGGGCTTGTTCTCCACTGTCTTCCACCCACCCCTTTCCAAGATCGAGCACAGAACGGGGAAAATGTATAGGAGTTTCGAGCTAAGGGAAGAAAAACTTAGAGGCCTCCTCCCAGAGCCGGATAGCATACCAGAAGGAATGCCGCCAAACTCTAAACTTAAAACCTGAGAACCAACAGAGATGGGATAAGAACGAATAGGACCGGAGAGGCATTTTTCTTCAGTATCCCCCCCGTCCTCTTCCAATTCTTCGCACGATACAAGACCAATTCTCCCGAAACCTGAAATTGAGGGTGGTATGCTCAAAGGCCACCTCCCAGAGCGAGAACTCCGGCCAGTACCCTGGAGAGAATTAGAAAAAACAGACATAGCATCTTCGCTTTAGGCTTAGAATTGACAAAGAAGACCCAGCTCAACACCTCACCTTGCTGCACCGCGCTTGCATTACCATGCCCCTCCTTATAATTGTCTAGCTCTTCTCAATTAATCCACACCATAACTGCCTCATTGATGGAGGCCACCATCGCTTGCAGGTCACAGCGTGCGAGCGCAGAAGCCATAACAGCAGATCCTGTAGCACTTAACGGGAAATTGTAATGGCCTGCATGCCAGGCTTCCCTCCCCCGATTGAGATTAAACATATTGTACAGGGTGGGCAGGGGTCGAGCCACCTCCCACCACCCCTGTCCCATCACACTGATCGCCTCTCTATTCACCTGCATCCAGGGGAGCTGCATCGTTTTGAACCAGCCTGGTGTATTCCTGGGCATGATCATGATTTTTAATTATGTCAGTTGTGCCTGATAACATGGTGTGTCTCGCTTCCACTCCCAAATTAGCCAAGAGATCCGAAACCTTGTTTCCTTCCCTCTTTATATGATTGAAGATAATGGCTTGATTTTTGTGGAGAAAGTGTTCTATGGCCTCCAGCTTTTAGCAATTTTCCTCGCATGAGTCCCATTTTGAAGTTGTTTGGCCATGTTTATGAGAATTTGGGAGTCCCCTTCAATCTCTAGGGGCTGGAAGTTGAGTTTCTTGGAGAGGAGGAGCCCTTGCCAAAGCCCTTCTAGTTCCGCCGAGTTATTGGTGTCCCAACCTATTTTCCCAAAGTAGATGAGGATTGGAGACCCTTTGCAGTCTCTAAAAACACCCTCAAATCCTGCATTTCTGGGATTGCCCTTAGAGGCGCCATCAAAATTGAGCTTGATGGAGTTCTTAGGGGGAGGGGTCCAAGAGTCCTTCCTGCTGTTGTTACTCATCATCATGGTAGATGTGTGTGTTTCCAGCTGGAGGTTCAGATTCCAATTTGCCCATATGGCTTTTTCAGCGTCGGTGGAGGGAAGGTCTTCCTGCGCCCATTTGCCAATTGCCGAGGTCTCCTGGAAGATGTGGCAGAAATTTCCCCATATGATTTTTGGAGGGGAGCTTTGATCCTTGAATATGCTCTTGTTCCTTTCTTTCCAAATCGTCCAAAGGAGGAGACCAGGGATTATTCTCCAAAGATGATTGAGAATCCCGCTTTTGTAGGGGGTCTGGTGCCATTGACGTAGGGAGTCGGGGATGTCTACTGATCCTCTGCAATTTCTCTGACATCAAAAGCTAGCTTTGTCCCACAGTTGTTTGGCCAGAGGGTAGGAAGCGAGGAGGTGCTGAAAGGTTTCTTCCTGATTTTTGCAGTTGAAACACCTGGAGGGTCCATGAAAATTCCTGCGTCTGAGATTGTCCCAGGTTAGAATTTTGCGGTGCTGCACTAGCCATAGGAAGAGAGAGACCTTGGGCCAAATGCCTGGAGTCCAAATTCGGCTCCAAATGGGATCTAGGGGTTCCGAGTCCAAGCATAAGAGCTTGTAGGCCTCTTTGGTTGTGAAGGTTCCCCTGGGAGTGTAGCCCCAACGAAGAATGTCCTTGTCCTTCGAGCATCCGATTGGCTGATTTTGGAGCTCCCTCTCCAGAAGCTGCTAAGTTTGGTGACCCGCATGCTCAATTATTCGATTGCTATTTTTCCATTGTTGGTATCCTTGATCCGTGTCCTGGGTCCAATTCTGCCAAACTTCTTCTTGTAGTTGTCCTTCCCTATATCTGTGTGGATGTTGTTCAAGGATGTTATGGAGTTTTGGTAGCTGATTCCATGCATCCATCCAGAAGCATGCCGAATGTCCATTCCTCACTTCCCAGAAATTGTGTTGTTGGATCATTAAGTAGTGTTGTTTGGCGGCATTCCAAATCAAGGAACCTTTCACTATGGGGGTGTATCTGATCAGGTCTTCTGGTGGCTTGAGGTTGGCATATTTGTCTGTCCAGATGGTAGCCCATGGCTTGTTGGGAGTTGTTATCCATTGCCACCATATTTTGGCACACATGATTGATTTGTTGTAACTTGGGTCCCTTAGACCAATGCCTCCATTTTCTTTAGGCTTACAGATTGTTGTCCATCTAACCAAGGCCCATTTGCAATGGGTTCCAGTGGCGCCCTATAAGAAATTTCACTGAAGGGATTTTATTTTTTTAATTACCCATTTGGGCACTGCCAAGATAGAAAAAAGGTATAGAGGCATAAACTAAAGTACCGCTTTGATTAAGACCAATCGACTGGAAATATTCAAAGTTCTATGAGTCCAGAGATTTAAGCGAGATTCTAGCTTCTCAAGGAGAATGTGCCAAGAGGCGTGCTTTAATGCGGAGGCTATTAGAGGGGCTCCAAGATATTTGGAGGGAAGGGAGTCAATGGTGAAACCCAGAATACGAGCAATGGCAAATTGAGTGACCGGGGGGGTGTGGAAGAAGTAAATCTGGGATTTAGCCGTGTTGATGTTGGTACCTGAGGCTTCTGAAAAATAATTTAGCAGGGATTTAAAAGGAGAGGCCTCCTGAACAGAAGGGTACCCAAAAAGCATATTGTCGTCCACAAAGTTGGTAGGAAATCGCTGGCAGATTGTGGATGGACAAACCTTTGAGTCGTTTGGAGAGGAGGGCTTGCTTAATGTGACGACCCAGGCCTTCTGCCATCAACACAAAAAGGAAAGGGGAAAGAGGATCACCTTGTATGATACCTCTGGATGGCTTGAAGGGACGGGAGGGGATGCGGTTAATGAGGATGGAGAAAAAGGAGGAAGATATGAGGCTCATCACCCAACGCAGCCACATAGGTGAGAAACCGAAAGATGATAGCATTTTTTGAATGTATAACCAATTAAGCTTATCAAAATCTTTTGAGAGATCGAGCTTGAGGATCATACCTACTTGTTTGGAGTGCTTGAGGGAGTGTATGATTTCATGAGAGAGGATGATTCCATCTAGAATCTGTCTTCCCTCTACATAGCCCGACTGTTCCAGCGAGATGAGCATGGGTAGAAACGGCTTCAGCCTGTTGGCGATCACCTTGGATATCATGTTGTATATGACGTTACATAGTGCGATTGGCCTAAATTTTTCCAGTGTTCTGGTGATCTACTCCTTGGGGATAAGCGCCATGAAGGTAGAATTGAGGGAGGGAAGAAGCCAGTGTTGATTACGCGATTCCTCCACCACTTGCCAGACTTTTTCTTTTATCAGATCCCAAAAGGAGTGGAAGAACGTTGTGGTAAAGCCATCCGGGCCAGGGGCTTTACCTTCCTTGAGCTGTTGCATAGCTGTATCCACCTCCTGTTGCATGATAGGACGTAGGAGAAGTTCATTGTGCTCTGCTGTGATGATTTTGGGCACATTAGTGATGATTTTGTCTATGGCCGGTGTTCTATCTAGTTGGGGTTCTTGATGAACCTGCTGGAAGTGCCTAAGGAACTCCTGCTCTATCTCCTCATGATTTTCCAATCTCTCCCCCTCTAGATTCTGAATGAACAAGATGGTGTTGTGCATCCTTCGCTGTATTGTGGTTCGATGAAAGAATTTAGTGTTCCTTTCTCCCTCTTTCAGCCATTTAATCCTAAATTTTTGCCTCCATAGGATTTCCTCCTGCTTCCTTCATTCCTCTAATTGGTTATGAATGCGCAGTTCCTGAGCCAGAGTTTCCTCGTTGTGTCCTTCTAAGATGATGTGTTGCTGGAGCTCTGCCATCTCCTTGTTTAAATTCTGTTGGGCTTGAAAGATGTTGCCAAATGTCTCTTTGTTCCAATTCTTGATTTGGGCCTTGAGGAATTTGAGTTTTTGCTGGAACTGAAATTTTTTTGAACTGCCTGGTGGGGGAAAGGAGGTCCATACTAATCTGATGAAGTCTTTGAATGCGGGGTGTGAGAGCCAGAAAGCCTCGAAGCGAAAAGGTCACCTTTTTACATCACCTGGTCTTTGCCATTGGAGGGCGATCAACCAATGATCCAAGCCTAAGTATGGGAGAATTGAAGCCGAGAGATCTCCGCCTAGATGCACTATGTTGTCAAAAAGCAGGAAGCTATCAAGTTTGGGTGCAATTTGCTGCCGTCCAGTTCTACGGTTGCTCCATGTATGCGTACCATTGTAAAATTGCATATCGATAAGAGCATTGTTATGTATGAAATCCTTGAAGTGGGCAACCTCCTACTCCAGTCTTGCTCGCCCCCCTTTCTTCTCTTCAATCTTGGTTATCACGTTATATTCTCCCCCTATAATCCACAACGGATGGACTCTATTGCTGCTGAGGTCTTCCATTGTATTAAGAGATGGAATTGTTTTGCTGGCTACTTGGGGAAAATATACGTTGGTCAAGTGACCATGCACATTGGTGCCTACTATGTGAAAGGTTTCTTGAATCATGTGATGTGTTGCATGTATGTCTTTTAGCTCAATCGCTTGGGTGCTCCAAGCAATGGGCAACCCTCCCGAAGCCCCTGTGGCATCTACTACCACCAAGTGACATCCTGGCCAAGCTATGGATAGAATATTTCCGATAGTAGTACTATTACACTTAGTTTCTTGTAGAAAGAAAATTTGTGGCTGCTCCTGCTTAATCATATCTTTTATTAATCTTCATTTCCCGGGGCTTTTGAGCCCTCTTATATTCCATGAGATCCGCTTCATGGTTCGTTGTTGTGGGTGGGCTTGTAGTACTTGGTTGGCTTAGGATACCTGCCTGATTCCACCAGAATGTTCCCTAACGCAATGGTTCGCTGGAGATCTATTCTTCTCCCTCGCTTTTTGGAATCCTTGGGAGGCAAGCCTACATCCCAATGACTGCCTGGTTGGATGCCAAGCTACTGCTGCTGGTAAGCTCTGGAGATGATGACTTCCAGTTTGCTGATCTGGAGCTCTGATATTTTATCATAATCCCTTTTCCTACAGAATTACTCCATCACCAGGGTATCAAGACCATTTAGGTCAATGCTCTCAGGTTCTTCCTCCATTTGTTGTCCTTGATTTTCCTCATCCACAGTGAAAGCAGGGCTTAAGGATTGACTGGGAATATCATCAACCTCCATGTCTTTCTCTTTTTCCTCGAATTTCATGCTTGCCTTCTTGGGTGAATCCGGGGGGGAGCCAACAGGGAAGGGGGGGCTGAGGGTGTAGGATCGGGGGGGGGGGGGTATGCAGGAGATGGTCAGCTGAGGGATCGGCGAGGACCTCAAAACTGTTGCTGGTTGAAGGAAGGGAGGCGGCATCCGATAAGGGTTTTTTCCCTGAGGGGGGCTTCTTGTGGGATCTTTTACGGGAGGCTACTTTCGTGAATCCGTCTTGAACAGTCTTCCCCGATGGTGCAGCATTGACAGAGTTGAGATTGAGAGGACAGTCTCTGAAGAGATGACCCAATGCATGGCATCTACGGCAGTGAAATGGAACATGCTCATAATCTAGGGGTTGAACCCATTCAAAATCATCATGAAGAAGACTTACCGAGTCTGGGAGGGGTTTATCCAAGCACATGAAGACACAAATACGGGCATATGAGGTGTATCTATGCAGCTTCATTTCCTCTGCCGATTTTACATACTCCCCCAATCCATTACCTATGTCCTTGAGAGAATCTTCATCCCAGTACTCCGCCGGAAGCGAGTACATCCTGATCCATACTGGAGCCCAACTAAGGTCCTCCTTGTCTGGGTTGAACCTTTCCACCCATGCTCTTAGGTAGAGGCCCGCTGAATTGAAGAAGTAGGGCCCTTGATCCATGATTCGGTTTCTATCTTCTATGCACAGAAAGATCACTGTGAAGAACCCTTTAGGTCCTAGTTGCAGGGTTACATGTCCTTTAGGCTTCCATTTGGCTGAGATCCAGCCTTGCAATGCCTTTCCCATCGGCCAGAAGCCAATAAACTTTCCAATAAGCGCGTGGTCCTTCATGAACTGGATTTTTCCATTAACCCTGTGGCTCGACAATTCGATCTTGGGCCGTTCAGCGGCCACTGGCTTGCAGGTCTTCGAGATGATCCTGTGCCTTTCCTTTGTCTCTGAAGTCCCTTCCGATTTCCTGTTGGCTTCTTCTGTCTCATGCTTGGATTGGTTTGTGTTCTGCTGCCGTTGAAGGCAATCGCTGTCCTCTGCGTCGTGACCTGGTTCAGAGGTCAGAGAGCCAGAATGCCCTGGAGGCTTACGAGTGGACGATGGGGAGGGTGTTGAGGCCCCCCCTGGGAAAAACCCATTGCCTCGGCGGAGATCCAAAGGCGGTTTGTCAGTTAATGGTAGCTGTTCGATCTGCAAGGTTCTTGAGGTGTGCATGGAGCATAGGCAATGCCATCGTAGGGTTTTGAGAACCCTAGTTCCCAGAGCACCTCTCTCCCATTCATTTTCCATGAGTATTTAAATATTTTATCTGCATTATATGCATTAATTTAAGTGTAGATGTTAATTTCTGGTGATGTGTAATGATTTTTGTGTCACATTAATAACAAAATGGGTGATTTGAAAGTTTGGCAGTGTAAAGAACAAAAAATGAATAAGAATGAACAACAAATATAAAGTCAACAAAGAAACATAGAAAAAATATCAGCTAAGGACTATCAACAAAAATAATCACAACAAATAGCAACAGAGTAACATCAAGAAAAGATGAAAGAACAAATTGAGAAACAAAGAGCGCATCAAAGAGAAATTAGAAGAACATATTGAGAAATAAAAACACAACAAATGACAACAAAATAATAAATAGAAGAGATAAAAGAAAAAATTGAACGCCAAAAATTACATTGAAGATAATGTCAAAGAACATACCGAAAAAGAAAAACACAACAAATTACAACAAAACAACAACACCAAGAGATGAAAGAACAAATTGAACAATAAAGAGAACATTGAAGAGAATATTAATGAGCATATCAAGAAAGACATGTACTACAAATGAAAATAGAACAAGAAGAAGAAGAGATGAAAGAACAATTTGGACAACAAAGATTACATCAAAGAGAATATCAAAGAGCATACCAATAGAGGACGACACAACAAGTGACATATAAAGAGTTTGAAGAGAAAAAAATATAAGAAAATCCTATAGAAAAGAGGTCTTTAAAGGATGAAGAAGAAAATCCTAGGAAAAAAAGGTGTTTAAAGGATGTAGAAGAAAATACTACGATAAAAAGGTGTTTAACAAATATCTATGTCCAATTACAGTAAAAAATTCTCAGTGATGTGGATATTACACATCGAAAATTTCACGATATATTTGATTGATAGCTTAAGTTCAAATGTGTTATGTGTGCAAGGATTCATATGATAGAATTAATATATTTAAAATAAATACAAGTGCAATATGCATGAGATGTAAAATAGAAGGAACTCATCACAAATTTACATCTGATAATCATATGAGTCCTGGACAATAACCTAAAGTTCTTAAAGGTCTTGGATAAGTCCAGGAGATGTTGATAGCACGTTCAAGTCCAATTTTGTAGGCTATGCATTCAATAGGTGGAAAATACAAATATAGAGGACACACCATTAGTTTTTCACAAAAGGTTACAATTTTTCCATGAGTTACCTCAACATATTCAAGACTTAGATTTGATGATCGTTGTTAGAAAATATAAAGTACTGTATTCATTTAATTATAATATTTAGAATGATCCATATTATCATGGAGATCAATTTGATGAGAACACACTTAAAAAATTAACCGAATGTATGGTGCATTTGGTAGCATATGAGTCCCAAATACACCTTCCTTGTTGTTGGTTGCTTCATACAAGTAAATATACAAACAATGAATGATGATAGTGATTAAACATGGACTAAAAAAATTCTAAATTGAGTGGAAACAATGCATAAACTAAAACTAAAACAACTTGAAATAAGCTAACGAAGCAAAACAAATCAACAAAGGAGTAAGAAAAGGGTCCTCTTTATTGATTGATGGTAGTGGAAGAGTTACAAATGAATTTCAAACACACTTGAAAAGAGTTAATTTAGAAACAATTCTCAATACTTTTTCAAGCCCTTGCATTCTCAAAGAAGCAAATAAAACTCTCTAAAATGGTGGAATTCTCTTAGAATTTTTATGCTTGATTTCTTTAAGAGAAATTTTGGTAGCATAATATTGCACAACTTCTTCTTCTTTTTGGCTCTCCATGCTCTTCCATTTATAGAATTTTTGAATACTCTTTCCCTATTTTGGCCCATCAATGAGGTTGGTTGGCTCATAAATGAGATGAGAGCTACCATCCTCTTTCCATTAATCCTTCTTGGAGCTCAAGTCTTGAATGGTTAGCCCACCATGTCAAGAGTTTGAGTGTTTTTCAAGAAAGTGCACCTCCCGAGATGTTGACTAACTTCTTGCGACCCTCACAACTATAGAATAAAATGTCGCAAGGGTGGAATTATATGTTTTTAGAGCACCTACGACAAATGATTTTTAAAGTCAATCTCAGAAAATCATTTTGATTTTTATTTCCATGATGTTTTCAGCTCGAAATATGTCCTTTGTACATGCTACTTACTACCTCTGAGTGCCTTATGTTGTGTACAAACGAGTGTACCATTTTTTTTCATAATAATAGTTCCCCCTAATGTGTGAGGTTAAGAGCAAGCATATAGTCGAAATACATCACATTTTGTTGTTCCTGATGATGAGTCCTTCTTACTTCTTTAGAGAGAGAAGCTTGTTGTGGAGATGAGTAGGGGAAATGACCTTGACTGAGAACTGAAGGAAAACCATGCTCTAAAGAAATACTGATACAAAGGTGTCTATACAAAGTGTGCATGTCCCATGCTCATTAATATGGCTGAAATATTACAAATACATAGGAAAATCCTGTCAAAACAACGTTGAAGTGGTTGATGTGTTGTTAGTTGAAGAAGTTATTTTATTTTACCCTTAGGGGCATAAATGACATATAGAAAGAATTGGGTGAAACCATGCATCATATATAAAGCATTGTGAAAGGAGGTGGGATCTACACGCATGGGTCTTTGACTAAATGGGATAATTGCAATGGTCATAAATTATGATACACTGGTCACAAATTATGATACACTTCTGACGTGAAAAATTATGTTGGTGTCGAACATCAGGGGGACCAATGAAACCAATGGGTAATGAGGGTTCTCATTATTCCACATAATATTTTCCTAATAAAAGGTGAGGAAAAACCAAGGTACTACTTTTGATTATGGAAGATGTGTGTTGATGTCAATAGAAAAGAAGAACTAATTGCCCATAAAAATGGTTCTAGGAAATCCCTATGAAGATGAGGTAGGTATTTTAACTTGATGGGTCAAAGACAAGATAATAGAGATTTCCAGTATAAGAGGGATATAGGAAACTGCCCAAGGTTGGAACTATAATGCTAGTGGTGGTAGTCAAAATGATAATTTTGAGGGATAAACCCCTAGGGTTGGGAGGACATCCAAGGGAGGTTTATGCATGTTCTGATTATCACAATGGATGGGTAAACAAATGGTGATAAATTATGTGGGAATGAGATGACTAAAAATTGAACTCCAACCAAGGGAGGCTAGGTACTGCTGCCAGGTAATTGACACAAAAATATGGGTGAGGATCATTTTCCAAAAAATCTATGTACACTTACCAAAGTAATTTAAAAGTGGTTTTGGATGTACAAACATGGAGATAGGAAACGCAAGAATACGGTCGCCTACCTAATAATTTAGGTGGGAATCTACAGAGGGTGGGGGGCCCATTTGCTAGTCACAGTGTGAGGTGGTTGAAATGGAGGTGAGAATACAAATGATATAATGTAATGTGGATGGATAGTAGGCCAATTATTGAATGTGGTGGTACATTCCTGATAATCCAAAAATAAAGGTGGCCGAGGAGGGGGGTGGTAAGCAAGAAAGTGAACAAGAGAGATGAGGCTTGTCTTAAAGTCATGCTAATGAAATGGCTCCCAAGCCTAAGAAAATGATCATGGATACCAATTATATTGGGCGAGATGTGAGATGGGGTGATCCATGTTTATCAAGGCTCTGTCAAATAACATGGAGGTTTATCGAGTGCAAGTGCAAGGTGATAGTAAACGTGGTCGAGATGATGGAACTTATGGTTAATCTCAGAGAAATGATACCAGGACATGAAAAATTTCTAAGGAAGCCTATCATGCTAGTGAGGAATCATATCTTGGTTGTCGAGTGGTGCACTAAAGGACTGAGATCACTATGAAAGTTGCCAATGACTTGCAATTTAAAAGTCAATACTCCAAGTGAAAGTATCTTCATAAAATAAACATATACATGAAATATTGTAGAAGATGTAACCAATTAGGCAGGAAGGCGGAGTTGATGGGTACTCTGAATGTAAAACAGGCCCAAAAATGAAAAAAAATGATGAATTGAAATGAGGGTACCATGGTGTAGATGAGAATGTCCTAATCCCAATGCCACTAACATTTTGGTGAAAGGAGCTCGTGGGATCTCATACGATCATCTAGAAGAATGGTCGAAACAAGCATATATAAGAGCGGTGTGGCTCACATTGCCACCTCATTTATACTTGCTAATGTGGTGCTTGGTGTGGATCCCACATAATACTTATGCATTTGCAACCAATCAAAGTGTCCATTCATCTTGCGAGGAGAGCCAAGTTAGTCATCATTAAGCCCTGTTTGTTAATTCATCAACTCTAGGGTAGATAATTGGTAGTTATTGTTAGTGCCTTCCTGGACTAATACACCTGTGATGGCTACCTCTAATGTGGAGAGGTAGAGGATGTAGTCCTTGTTATGGTTAAGCATGCTTATTAATGGAACTTACGACAACATGTATTTAAAGCCTTGAATGATTGTTGAGATTGCTCATCCCATTGTAATGGGACATCCTGATGGAGGAGGTAGAGAAAATCATGAGCACATGTGGCATAATAAGGAACAAAGCGACGTAATAAATTTAGCTTACCTTACAATCTTTGTAACTTCTTTGAAGCCTTAGGTGGTGGAATTTTCCAGATGGTTTTCACTTTTAGAGGGCTAAGCCTGATACGTTACTAGGAAACAATAAAGTCCAATAGTACCCTAACATTGACATAGAAGACACACTTGAGAGGGTTAAAGTGCAAGTTGTATTGTCTACAACATTAAAACGCAAGGAAAATATATTCCAGATGGTCAGAGTGCTTTTTTGATCATATGATGAGGTCATCCAGATAGGCAAGTATCATATGAGCTTAATCATGGAAAATTTTGTTCATATCCCATTGAAAAGTGGCTCCAACATTTTTAAGGCCAAAGGGAATGACGTGATATGTGAAAGTACCCCATGGGGTGGTAAAATCAGTTGTGTACTGATTTGTGTGGCAATTTCTAATATGATTGTATCCTGAGAAGTTTTCCATGAAGGACAAGGCTCTGTGCCTAGCACAATCATGGATGACTTAATTAATAAAGGTTGTTGGATGTTTATCCTTAGGGTAGACTTTATTCAATGTAAATCACTACAAACACGTATGGCACCATGTTTTCTCATGATGGGCATAGGGTTGGAAACCCATTATGTGTAAGCTATAAGGTAAATGAAACTGGCTTTGTGTAGCTACCAATTTCAAGTTTTATTACGTCAACTTTAAATGGATGTAGTAGGCAATGATTTTGCCTAAATGGTAGGCATTGGGCCATGAGTCAATGTGATGCTCTACAATTGTAGGACTTAGACTAGTCATTTCAGACTAATACCATGTGAAGATGTCCCTGAATTCTTGGAAGAGGGTTTTGTATGAGGTAACTTCTTCAGGTGAACAAGCTGCCCCATGTGAGATCTCCTTGATGACATCAATTTTGGTTGAGATATATACCTGGATGGTGGGCAACATATTGGACATGTTACCTTCTTAAAATTTATTTGGTGATGGAATTGGATTCTTGTACGAATCTACATGGGCCATGGGCAGAAAATATTTTATTTATACTACGCAAATAAATGCCAAGAAGGTCTAGAAAAATATACAAAATAAAATTCTATCTCCAACCATATATTAAATATTCTAAGTTCTGAAAAGAAAAGAAACAGAACCCTAGTTTCATGTTCATGCACTAGTTGTTATGGAAACTCGTAAATCACCCTTTTTAATATCCACTCCAATCATAAAATCTTAAAACTGACTGAGATTATATACAAAATAAAAATAATTCAGTTCAACACAAGCTTCAAATGATAAATCCTAGAAACATACAGTAAAATCACACAGGCTATCAAACCATTCACGCATTGTAAATAATCATTAATTAATTATGTTCCTATACTATGTACAAATTCTTGACAAAGAAATATTCACCACTCTCTTTCAAACTATGCACTTGGATTAAACTTCCCCGGTGTATTGAATCAATCATGAAACATGTATGGTCAAGGAATCTCACTCTGTTTAAACCACTCAGAAAAGATTCCAGATCCTAGAATTAATCTATGCTTCAAATGAAAATCAAAATAAGAGTTTACCACTTGTATGCATTAAAAGAAACCAAATTCAAAAGAGAAAGATAAAATAAAGTAACAATCCCACCCTTTCAATCAACCTCTTCTCCACAAAAGCATTGAAGAAATCTATATTACTCATGCAACAACTTGAGTACTCTTTTTTCTTTCTTTACTGTTATAGTGAGAAGATAGGATAATCACATTCAATTTTACTATGAATTAAACATATAAAATTATTCTCCCTTGGTTTGATTTTACCCTTGATCCAATAAAAAGGATTAAATCAATGGATCTATGCTCTTTCCAGTCAAGAGATATACTGAGACCTATTTCGTTTAGTAAGCCCTAATCCTTCAGATTGCATCCTTTTGAGACCATTGTATCTCACAACATAATCATTTCTTTTACTCCCAACAATACAGGAACCTCAAAAGGGAGACTTCTAATACTCAGTTTGTAAGAGAAAACCATTGTAAAAAACTTCAAATTTGATAGACCATTATATCAAAATATTGCATTAAGGATCATAAGGATTCAAAAGACCATTCGAGGGTTTATTTATTTAATAAGGTATACAATTGTTGGATGATGTTTTTAAAAGAGTTCTGATATCAAACCCGGTTCTCACAACCTTTCGAATGTAAACAATAGCATCACAAAGAAGAGACCTAAATCTGGCATCAAACCAATTGTTTTCAAAGTATGTAATCATAAACTCTTCAAACTCAAAGTAAAATAAATGATACCATATAAGCCTTCAAGAACGCACACAAATATTCCTGGGTCTAGTTTATCACACCATAACAAAGCTTTTAAATCACCTTTACAAGCTTATGTCAATAATTAAAACCACAATAATATAAAATTTCCACCACATAGTGATATTAAATCCAATGATAACGAGCTGCATTGGTCGAGACCTAACCAACTAGCTCATTTTGTTGTAAGAAAAAGAGAAGACTACATGATATTAAAATACATGAACAAAATAAGATACACATATGATTTGAACCTGACAATGTAACTTTGTATTAATGGAAAGAAATATCATTTTAGTACATCTGATACTTGGTGGTCCAACTCCAGAGAGATCTGGTGATACCTGGCTTAGCTTTAACAATATAAGACTGAAAACAGTATGGCTAATGTGACGCTTCCTATGACTTGAATTATATAGAATTATTACAGAGAATCCATGGCCATAGCAAGCAATTATTAAAAAAATAAAATAGAAATAGTTGAAAACAAACTTCTATCAATAGGTATTGAGCTCAACTACATCTGAATGTTAAGATTTGCTTCTCAAGGAAAGACCTTGAACTGGCTTCATTTGGAGAGAAGATGATCTAAGCATCTTTTTCTGAAGACTAGGAGTAAGGAGTGCTCCATATTCTCCTCTAAATCGATGAAGAACTTTAACAACTCATCTGATAACAAATGGTCCTGATGCTAGTGAAAGGATCCCTTTGACCTAGCGCAAGAATCCCAAGGTTGAATAATTTTCTCCTATTGTACCATACTCACTTCATAACAATATTAATGAAAGATAAAATAATAAAATACTTATGGTAACATTAATATAATCAGTAGCCATCAAAATATTAATTTATTTATCCTTTTTAAAGATAAGAAAACTTCTTAACTAAATTCACATAAGTTCAATAGTGAGAAGTAGAAAATGTATGCATGAAGGTTTTTTAGGTTGTAAAACAAAGCATAAGGTGGGGTTTTGTGAGTGAAATCTAAGAAAATTCTGGAGCTTGACATCCCACCAACCTGATGATGTTGTGTGTCCTCACACAGCTGAATACGCTTACCTCTGAAAAAATAAAATTTTGAAGACTCCCCTCCATAACTATTGAATTTGAATATTAATTCCAGTGTTTGTAATTTGTACCTTATTCAATTCTATTTTAAACCTTATGGCTCGAGTTTTCATGTAAGCAACATGATTTCTCCATTTCTTTACATGTTCCTTCAACCCTGCTACTTTTGCAAGTAGTTGCTCATTTCTAGCCATCAATGTTGTATCCTGGGACTATACAATTCGATCTAAAACATCCAAATATTTGTTCTTTCATTTCAATATTTTCATTTCTTTTTATTTCTTAGTATTTTTTAAGAGGAATGAGAGAGGAACAACATCCTCTTGTTCCTATGGATTTTGTTCCTTATTGGTGGAAGTAGCTTCCACGTCTATTAAGAGAGAAAAACTCTTCTTACCACCTGCATGTTTTTTATCATGAATTGATGCTTTGTCACTGACATCTCCTCTGTCTCCTTTACTTATGGGAACTTCTTTTGAATGTGTTTGTTCTTCTGGTGGAATACAACCTGCCTTTGGTAAATTTGACTCCATAACGATCTCTATATCATACGGGTTTCCTCCCTCTGGTAACCCTTGGTGAGAAGAGACACACAAAATCTTTAGTAACCCTCGTGTTATCCTCTAGGGTGTTTCAAGCACCACATCCTTAGATAACACACTCCTCTTTTATTTTTTTCTTAAGTGTTGCTATTGCTTTTCCTTCTGAAATCTGGAGCCAGATCTAGATCCTTTAACTTTATCTGTATTCCCTTCCTTAGGTTTTTCTAGAATAATAACTCATCTCATATCCCCAAATTGCTGCAGTGTAAGGAACTCCTCCCAAGTAGAACCCCTATTTTTCAATTCTTCACTAATTAATGTATTAATTAATACATAGTGAAAAATTTTATATTCTACCTATTTTTCAAGACACTTTTGAACACTCTGAGCCATTTTAGCTAAACTATTTAACAAAAAATATGTTAAATTGATAGACTGTTTGGATTCAAAATGCATCAAAAGGTGAATGTGATACAAAAAAATTGTTGAATACTTGCCTTCACATGTAAGAAAATTTTGTAGTATATACAACAAATTTCTCCATTTTTCAATAATTTGGTTTCCGGGAACACCTTTCTTCCAATCAACCTAAAACTCTACATCTATTAAGAACCTTTACCAAGATATGTTTACCACTTCTTCCATTTTAAACCAATGTTTCCTAATGCATGGCAACTCTATTGCCTGCACAATGAATTTTTCCAACAATTCAAACATCATTGTCCCAATAATAATAGTCTTGCCATCAAACCCTTTTGTAAAATCGTTTGTCACTGCAGAATCAAACTCATTGAATTTGTATAAAAATGGAAGCCACTCCATTGCCGCAAAAAAGGAAAACTCGATTCATACTCAACGGTTCCTTCAACTTCTTTCACTGAGAAGGGCTCCATACTTATTGGTGCCATAATGTATGTGTACAATTTGAAATGCAAAGGCATAATTCTATAATCAAAATTCTAAATTCTCAATATTCTGGTGTCTAGAGGTTGAAGGGCGCAGGAAGGGTCCTTCTTACTATAATATGTAATGCATGCATCCAATTGAAACCCATAATTATTCTGATTTGATACCTACATCACCACCTTGAACTCTGAATCTTCATTACCATTTATGGAAATCATGATCCACTAGATACGAAATTCGGTTAGGAGTCATGAGGCTAGGTAAGGTTTATGATTCAGAGGAAGGAGTAACGGCTAACACATCATGCATGAATATCAAGAAATAACAATCATGTCATGTTTTCATATCGAGACTTTGGGGTCCCAAATGATAATGGAAACATTTGTCACAATAATAATGAGGAATGGGTAGTGATTATACCTTCACGATCATAATCTAGGCTTACTAATTATATAACAAGAACTAGGAGTAGCGATTTTTATGATAAAGGTTATATAGATGATAAAATATGACATGTTGAACATTAAAGTACCGCTAACTCATTTTTCTCCTTTTATTGGTAATGAATCAAATAATTCATATATGTAACTACCCAAGTGTCACAAAAATTATCGTTTCAACTATACAGAGTAAATATTCGGACATGTAGAAACCAAATACCATTCTTGTACAAAAAAAAGGTTCTTATACTTAGGAACATTCCTGCACTTCAAATACTATTCCTGCATCAAACCAAAATAATATTTCATGCTTAGATAGGCCAACTGATCACTTCAAGGAGAAACAATTTTCTCAGGTTGGATCAACATTATTACAGAACATATTTCTTTGATGCTCTAAAATACTCAATTCTAGGAATCCGTATTTCCATAATTCAACTATCTGCTCTGAATCACATAGAGTTCCTTTTTTTATTATCAGAGCTCAGAAACAAGAAGGGGGGAAAAAGAGGTGGGATAGGAATATTGTAAGAAGAATGGGAGGGGATATTACTAGGGATATTTAGAAATAAAATAGAGTAGTCAATATATAGGGGAAATAAGAAAAGGGATGGGGAAAAAATCCAAGGGAATAAGAGGGAAAACATAAGTGGCAAGTAAGGAATTGTTTGGAAGAAAGGGCTATATATACTTATAGGATTAGTGAAGAATGGAGAGGTTGTATAGGAGAGGGAAAATAAGAATGATTGAGTAATCTATTATAATGTTATAATGTCTCTGTCAACAATAAATGGTGTAAACTATGTGAAAAAATTAAGCCGCAACAAGATTTTTATGTCATCTGCTTATAATTTAACATGCCATCTGCCCTGAATTTTGATAAAGGCCATGTCTCTACAAGTCCGTTTTTGCTGCCACCAGAAGTCACTACAGAAAATTTCTTCTTCTTAGAGGTAGGTTAGGCATGTATACAAATTCAAGTACATCTCATTTATTAAAAGGAAATAATTTTCCTGCTAGTGACCTAGATTTCAAGTAGATCCTTACACAACAACGTCAGTAAGATTATTTTCACAGTTATGCATTTTTTTTATTTAATTTAATTCTATGATTTTTTTCTTTTATTTAATTATTCCAAAAAAAGAGAAACTCAAAAAGCACTCACAATAGGCTGGAGATTTCCTCTATGTACTAGTCTCAAGTTTTACTATAGTTGAACTTATTGCATGAAGTCTTCCTTGGTGCTAGGTTGAAGATATAACTTAAGTCTATGTATATTCACCAAGAATATAGTACCGTGTTCATCAATGGATTTTATCTCAACTTCCCCTTTCTCAAAAACTCTAATCACCTCGTAAGGTCCCAGCCAGTGCGTGGAAGCTTCCCTTCAAAATTATTGAACTTTGACTCATAGAGGAGCACCTAGTTGCCCGATTGGAACTTCCTTTTCCTAATTAACTTATCATTCCATTTACTACGTTGTTGTTGAATCAAAATAGTTTCCTAGACAACATCCCTTCTCATCTCATCCAATTCACTTAACTACAAAAGGCGTTGTTTTTCTGCCCCCAAGAGATCTAATCGCAATGGGATTGAAGTCCTAAAATTCTTAATCATGAATTCAATTGGCAGTAATACCTATTTCCTGTACACCATCTCATAAAGTGTTTGACCCGTAATAGCTATCCAAGTAGTTCTGTATGCCCACATTGCTTTCGGTAACGTGCTTGCCCAATCCTTTTTATGGATATTTACTATTTTTTTGAGGATGGACTCCATCACTTTATTTGTGGACTCTACCTATCCATTTTATTGTAGGTGGTATGGTGTATATTTATAGTGTTGAATGTTGTATTGATCTACAATTCCTTTCACCAGATTATAAACAAACTATGGTCCATTGTCAGTAACAATTTCTCGTGGTACACCAAATCTAGTAAAAAATCAGTAAATAGGAAATCAACTACAACTTTTTCAATGGCATAAGGAACAACCTTATCTTCTACCCATTTTGTCACAAAATATGTAAAAACTAATATATGTATTTTGTTTAAAGATGTTGGGGCTATAGATCCCACAAAGTCAGTGGACCATTTTTCAAAGTGCTCTAACATGACTTACAGGCACAAAGGCATCTCATCGGCTTGACCAAGTTGTCCCATCCATTGGTGACCATCATAACACATAACATATTGTTTGGCATCCTCAAACAAGGAACTTGCCAAAAGTAGCCAGTGTGGAGGATTTTATATGTTGTCCTTTCATCTACGAAATGGACTCCATAAGGCTCATCATGGGCGGCTTTTAAAACGTCAAGCACATCTTCTTCTCTTACACATGTACGAATAATAAGATCAGGTCCTGTGTAAAATAGATTTCCTTGAATCCAGGGGTATGAAGCACTATTATGAATGATTCGCTGCCTCTCCCTAGAAGATAGGTGTGATGGTGTTTTTCCTGTGACAAGATAATTTGCTATATCAACAAACCGAGGGGATTTTTTTAAACAACAAAAATATGTTCATCAGGAAATGAATAATCTACAGGATCTACTTGACCAAGACTATTTAATTTAGAAAGAAAATTAGCTACCACATTTGACTTTCCTAGCCTGTCAACTATAGTTACATTGAATTCTTGTAGTAAAATCAACCACCTAGTTATCCTACCACCAGTTAAAGGTTTGTTCATCCAATATTTTATAAGAGGGTGATATGTATGTACAAATACTTTATATCTTGTAATATAGTGTTTGAACTTATTGATAGCAAAGACCATAGCTAGGAACTGTTTCTATGTCATTATATAGTTAAGATCAACGAGTGATAAGTTTTACTAATGAAGTATATGGCATAGGATTACTGATTTTATTCTTGTCCCAATACTGCACCAGTGGCAGTATCTGAGGCTTTTGAGGAGATATGCAATGGAAGGCACCAATTAGGTCCCCCCAGAACTAGTGCATGTGCTAATCTCTCCTTCGGATTCTCAAAAGCTCATTGGAAAGCTCCGGTCTAAGAAAAATCACTATCCTTAGCCAATAATAAAAAAAGAGGGGCAGTTATCTTACAAAACTTCTCAATGAATCTTTGGTAGTAACCAGCATGAACCAGGAATCCCCTCATGTCCCTTTGTGTTTCTGGTATAGGTTGGTGTATGATGACATCTATCTTAGTTGGATCTACTTGGACATCTTGATCATAAATCAGATGGCTAAGTACCACCCCTACTCTGCACATTAATCTACATTTTTTGTCACTCAAAGCAAGGTGGCCTCTTGGCATCTATCTAGTACATTCTCTAAATTCTGGAGAGATTCCTAAAAAGAGATACTAAATACCAAAAAATCATCTAGTAAAACTCTACACACTGGAGGTTAGCAAAAGTACCTAAGATTTCCCTTTGAAAACTGGCAGGAGCATTACAAAGTTTGAAGGGAAGCAATTGGTAGGTGAATGTTCCCCAAGGACAAGTAAAGGTAGTATTGTCCTGATCCTTGGGTGCGATCTATATTTGGTTATAACCATTGAAGCCATCCAAGAATGAGAAGTACTTTTTATCCTTAATGGTATCTAGTACTTGATCGATAAAGGGAAGGGGAAAGTAATCCTTGAGAGTGGCTTTATTTAATTCTCCATAATCAACATAAATTTTCCATCTCCCGTAGTTCTTTGAGACGACTACCAATGTAGAGACCCACTAGCTATCGAATATAGGATAGTGTCGGGATGGATTCCCTTGGTTAGTTTTGGGTTAAGCTAACCCAAGTCTTCCTTCATTTTTGTAAATAGTGAAAAGTATCCGAGATTTTTGGATGCGGAGTGCGTAAATGAATAGGAATCAAAGGGGCTTAGCCCCTTGTTTATGTAAAGTTTTGAGTTGGTTTTGAGATTCACCCATGGTCCACTAACCATGGAACTGTATGAAAAGTATATAAATAAGTCTTAGCGAAGAGACAAGTAGACTTAGGAGAAGAGCAAGATGGAGAAAAGATATAGAATTAGGTCAATTGGAGAGTCTAGGACAGGAGCTAGGGTAGGAAGGCTCTACTTCCTGCGCTTAGACATGGAAAGAAAGGCTCCACAGCTGAGTGCGTGGAGGCCTAGGAAGAGTCTGCAGCTAAGTGCGTGAACCCTTGCAGCTGTGTGCACAAGGTAGTTTGAGTCTGTAATTTTAAATTGAAGATCAATAAAGATAGCTTTCCAAAGAATTATTGAGTATCTATGTTTCTCTATTAATGTTATATGCTACTTTGTTTACGAGATATTGATTGAATGTTACATGATTCTCTTGAATAAGTCTTAATAATGTATGCAATGCATGTTTAAATATTGTCGCAAAGACTCTAGTGAGTTCTCTTATGTTTACTAATGACTTAACTAAATCTGTGCGAACACTAATTTAGAACTGCTCTCTGATGCACGTAAGTAGGAAAATTGACTGTCAAGGACTAATCGTAGACCTTTGCGAAGGTCTGAAGACTGCTTTAACAAAGTTGCAGTAATGTGCCCTAAGAGTTTATCGATTTGCATGATGGTAGATCTGAGGCGAAGGAAGACATCATACTAGTCTCTGGATGCAGAAACTTGGTTCTTGCATCCCCCCATACTGCTTTGAGTGAGACTGCAGCCTATGCTACACGGGTTGTTGCTGAAAGGGTCAATAGTGTAAGGTTTTGTTGGTTGGTGCAGATAACTTTGAACTTGGTTCAGGACCCCCTAAGCCAAAAATGGCTTCGTTGCCGCGACCGGGATCTACTTGAAAGAGATGTGTGATGTCCCATCATTGGAATTCGACCAAGAAAGAAATTGTAAAGTGGTTGGATCGAAAGATTCACGAGTTAGCAGCGCAAGAAAATAGGAATCCATGCATGTCAAAGGAAGAGTGGTTGAAAAGGTATTTGTATATAGATATATAAAAGATCTTTTTCTGCACTTTCCCCATTGAAATGTATGAGTGGTTAGCTAAATTGGTAAACAGTCAAGGAAGGTGGAAGCTTGATAGTCCTATAATGTGTACTCTAGAATTAGTACAATGATTAGAAGCTTCTGAAAACGAGATCGTGCGAGCTGTCAATCATTAGCTCGACCCGATTCTAGGAGGATTTGTTACAAAATTTGAAGTTGATACCTTAGTAAGCTATAGCGAAGCAGAGCTATGATTTTTCAAAGGACTGCGAGGTAAGTATTTAAGATCATTGAATACTTGGATTAAGATGTTGTTATGTGAAAAACGGGTGATGCCATTACCTTGATTTTCGTAGCTACGCAAAGAGGACGGTTCTTTAGAAATTGTGAAGGATCAGGACCAGAATATAGTCCATTGATTGGACCTCCTCCAAGTGACGACGAAGGGATGGGGTAGACTACACCTCGAAGCATTATTCAGTTAATCACTCAGGATATTCCTCGAGCAAATCATCATTCTACTCCACCTCCACCCCCACCTTCACCGCATACACCTTCGCCCACACCTCCACCTCCACCTCCACCATTTAACATGGAGAACACAATGAATATGCCGATCTTCAAGGTTATAGGAAGTGAAGATGCAGAGCAATTCTAATTTGTTGTGAACATTGCATGGACAACGCAACAAATTATTCATGATAATATAAACAAGGCACAGTTGGTTAACACTTTGCAGCATCGCGCACTAACCTGGTACATTAAGTATTGCTCTGATAATCCTCTTGTGACGCTAGTAGAGACTAAGGTGGATTTAAACAAAGAGTTTAGTAATCCTAAGTCTAACTCACAGTCAATAATTGGATTTAAAGAGATCATGATGAGGGTCGATGAGATGGCTTGGGAATTTGATTAGAGGTTGAAGTGCCAGATCAGAGAGGCTAACATGAAGATCACAGATAGCCAACATCGTGAATGGTTTATCACATTGCTTTTGTCCCATTTGAGAATTGCTCTGTCACAATAGAAGATAGAAACACATGCAGAAGCCTTAGAGATTGCAATGAGGGGGTAGGAATCAGCTACTCAAGATACGAACTTGGGAGTACAATAGATCCACTCACAATTAGCTGGCTTACACCTAGAATTACAAAGTTTAAAGAGATACAAGAAGACTAAACTAAAAGTGCATGCGAAAGTCTGGTGTTTGAAGTGCAAGGGCCATGGGCACGATAAAGACCACTAGTGTACGCGAATTATATTATAGGAGGGGGGCCAATTTCCCTGAAACCAGAAGCCTTAACAGGGCAGAGTGTGGGGGTTGCGTTATGGTGTGCTATTTGTCAAGTTGTTGGACAACATGTGACAGATAATTGTCATTTACTTCAAAATTTTGTCCAGACACCCCAACAGTTGTTCTGTAACTTCTGCAAATCCATGGGCCATGATGAGTGCCATTTTCGAAGCTATGAGTTGATCATGGGAAGGACACCTACATACCGGATGCAAGAAGAAACTCGGCCTCCAAATCAGGAAACCAGAGGAATCCGTGGAGGTTATCAAGGTCGAGGATGAGGCCAAGGAGGAGGAGGACCTGGTTGAGGCCTCAGTCAGATTATCTCCTACAACTGCGGACAACTAGGGCACTACGCGCAAGAGTGCCAGAATCCTACATACCCATCATGTCAATACTGTAGACATTTTGACCATACTATAGAAGCATGCATGGTACTCATAGATAAAATGTAAGAGAAGAAAACAAAACCTCAATAGCCTACGTAGAATCTACATATGATGAGGGCTGAGCCACACAAAGAAGATCAAATCGTTAACATTGTGCTAAGAAGTGGAATGGCGATTGGTGTTGATAAGAGTAAACAACCTGAAGAAGAAAGATGGGTCTGTAAAGTTCCAGAGGAAGAAGCCGGATTTGATTTGGACTGTGCTAATGAAACATTTATGGAAGCCAAGAAGAGATTCGTTGAGGCCTCCACCTCAAGGAGCCAGGACAAAACGCAGGAAATCAACGCGCGTGCAAAGGTTGATCCCTCTATACTCGCTACGTTTTTTGAGACCTGCATAAAAATGTTGTGCAATAGCAAAGTTGTGGAAGGCCTGCATGAATTAATAAATAAATGTGCCAACAAAGAGAAGGTCCCTAATGGACACCGGATGGTTAGAAAAACTGGTGAATATAAGGCACGAATAGGGCACGAGATGAGGCTCACTACGAAGATAGATGCTTATGAGATGGACTAGGTCTTTTTGGATCTGGGGTCCGATGCAAACATATTATCAAAACAAACATGGGAAAGGATGGAGAGACCTGTGCTGCAGTGGTCTTTGATTCAACTTAGGATGGTGAACCAACAAAAAATCATCCCCATGGGATGGTTATATGGAGTAATAGTTGATATAGAAGGTTTGAGTGTGATGGCCGATGTTGAGGTTATAGAAATCGTTGACGACAGTAACCCCTACCCTATGCTCTTGGGAATTGACTGGGCTATTAACTTAAATGGGGTCATTAATTTGAAGAAAAGGAAACTTTCCTTTGAAAGAAATTTGTTGTGAGTTATAGTGCCACTAGATCCTACAGAAGGGGCATGCTATACTTAACCAAACCGCGATTATGATGAAAGTGACGATGAATTGGATTATATTTACAAGATGATAATGCAGGATCAGGACTGGATCAATCTGATGGCAGATGGATGGATTGCCTGGGATTGGGAGAGTTCCTGCACCTCTAATTCTGATGAGGAATTAGAGCATTGGAAAAATCTCTTGCATGAAGTATCTACATTGCGATGCAATGTGATGACGAAATCGTTGCACTGTGTTTCGTCGGAGGTAATGAAATTACCCTATTATGATGGTTTAACTGATGTAGATCTATTTTTAAATGAATTTGAGCATGAATTCCTTGAGGTTCACCACTTCTAAGCATTAGAGTTGGCACTATGCACTACGCCTACACAATGGTGGGGAACAGATAAGGATAGTTTTTATGGATGGCGAGATTACCGAAGAATGATGAGGTTATGGTTTGGGTGTACTAACACCAGAATGATAGAGAAATATAATGGAAGGGATGATACACATGATCACCTAGAAAATGGACTAAAGCATGGGGAACAGTACCGCAGCCAAAATGGGTACACATATTCTGCCATAATTTGGTACAATTCCCATGAACTGGTATTTGGAAACGGAGCTCCTCCATGGCACCACGGAATGACAGGTGTTGAAGCAAGGGTTCTTATTGACCTTCAACTTTGAAGATGACTTCACAAGAATCAATGAAGCACTACAAGAGATTAAGGCGGTTATCATCAGAACACCGAAGGAACCTATGGAATGGATCCAACCAAATTGGAGCACCGAGCTATGCCATGTGTTGGAATGCTATAACGTAACCGCTAAAAAGGAAGATGAAGATCCAAGAAACATTAATATTCCAGAGGCAGAAGGGCATCGCAAAGTCGAAGGCCCAGAAATAGAAAACCCGGACATCTTCGCACCCTTGAAGACAAAGTAAGTAAACATTGGCACTAAAGAAGAACCAAAGTTTGTGAAAATTGGAGATTATTGTTATGACACTTCAGTGGATAAAGTTGATGAGTTACTCCGTGAATACTAGGATCTCTTCCCCACTAAGTTTTTAGAATTTAAGGGCATAGTTGGCGATTTGGGCATTATGAAGATCACTCTCAAGCTGGACATGAAGCCTATTGAATAGAGGTCGTATCACCTTAATCCTAAATACAAGGAAAAGTTTCGCCAAGAGATGAATAAGATGATGGAGGAAGGAATAATAGAACCTATTGAAGAATCTGATTGGGTGAGCCTGATGGTGGTTTAGGAGAAGAAACAAAAGGGTGAAATAATAATTTGCATAGATCTGCGGAAGCTTCATGATGTTGTGTTCACGACCCATTCCCAATGTCGTTTACAGATGAAATGTTAGATAATGATGGAGGGAAAGAGGCATATTCCTTTATTGATGGGTTTTCCGGGTATCATCAGATTAAGATTGTGCCTGAGGATAGGAGAAAAATATCCTTCAGAATGGAGTGGGGTTGTTTTCAGTACGCTGTGATGCCATTTGGACTCAATAATGCACCTGCGATATTTTCCTGCGTAGTCATATCAACGCTCCAAGAGTTCATTCATAAGTTTATGGAAGTATATTTTGATGACTGGATGGTGTTTGTATTAGTGAAGCACCATGTAGTAAGTCTTCACCTGATGTTGGATACATGTTGCAGATACCGGATCGTGCTGAATTTGAAAAAATGCATATTCCGTGTTCCTTTTGGCATCTTGCTGGGTCATGTTTTTTGCAAGCAAGGATTGATGGTGGACCCTGCAAAGATTGTGGTAGTTGTGAATTTGAAGGCCAATAGGAACATCAAGCAGTTGCACGCAACGCTGGGACATGTGGGATACTATAGAAAATTTATCAAAGCTTACGCTCAAATTACTGCACCCATGGTGAAACTGCTAAAGAAGGACGCAACATTCTGTTGGGACGAAGGATGCCAGCGCAGCTTAGATGTGTTGAAAGAAAATATGGTCACTACACCGATATTGATATTCCTTGATTGGAAAAAGGAGTTTCATGTACATGTGGATGCCGCTTGCATCGCATTGGGTGCAGTGCTAACAGAGGCTGGTGAAGGAGAAATGGACCATCCTATAACCTTCACAAGCAGGAAGTTATCGAAGGTTGAGAAAAATTATTCAATGACTTAGTGTGAAGGATTAGCCATGGTGTACGCGTTGCAAAAATTTAGGCATTATCTGTTAGGAGGGCATTTCAAGATATACACAGATCATTCTGCCTTGAAATACTTGGTCAAAAGGCCTATGTTGGGAGGGAAGATCTGCAGATGGGTGCTATTATTTCATGAGTATGACTTTGAAGTCATTGTGAAGCCAAGAAGGTTAAATGTGGGACTTGACCATCTATCGCAGATCGAAACAGGAGAGGAGCCTAATAATCTGGAGGAAGGGTTTCCAAATGTGTAGCTCTTTGTGGTGCGTGTAGTAGATGATCATTTTGCAAACATTATTCACTTCTTAACTATTAGGGTGGCACCAGAAGGCTACATAAGCCAACATAATGAGGATTAGTAGTGCGCGCGGCCAGTTTTTCAGTCATTGTGGAACATTTATATAAGATGGGTGTACATGAAATATTGTGAAGATATGTGCCAGAATTTGAGTGGGATATCATTCTCGTTGAAGCTCATGGGGGAGCTGCAGGAGGACATTATGCAGGAAAGGCAATTGCATGTAGGTCTATGGTGGCCAACATTGCACAAGGATTCTAAGTCGTATTGTAAAGTGTGTGATGCATTTCAAAGAACTGGTAGACCATCGCGAAGAGATAATTCACCACTACATCCTCAAGTATCTTTGTAGCCATTCGAGAAGTCGGCGATTAATTTTTATGGGCCAATCCAGTCCCCTCGAAAGAAAACAGGTGCACGCTATATTATCACTGTGACTGAATATATCACCAATGGGCGGAGGCACATCTAGTTAAATATTGTACAGGGGCTACGGTAGCAAAATTCTTGTTGAGTATGTCTTAACTAGATTTGGCTGCCTGAAAGTATTGATGAGTGACAGGGATACGGACTTTATGAACGAAACGATCAATGTGTTGGCTAAAGATTTCCAAGTCTACCATTAGAAGAGTACGCCATACCACCCACAGGAAAAAGAAACTATCAAATATTTTAACAATATTTTGGAGAACGTGTTGACAAATATCTGTTGAGCTGCCTTCTTGTCCATATTTTTATGATTTTTATCAAATAATTCTATTCTTATGACTAGTGTTTTTAATCATTATTATCTTATTAAGCTGATAGTTAGAGGCATTCAGAGGCAATGGCTATTAGTTTATGAATTCTTCTTGTTAATTAATTTGAAAGAATGTTTTGTGCAAATGTCAATAATAATATGCCTTCTTGGTGGTAGAGGAATAAGTCATGTACTAGCAGTTTTCATACCAGCAGTGCAGTAATTCTTCCTAAAACACATTTGAGGACAGATTCATCTCATGAACAAAAGCAACAACTTGAATTCAATGACAAAGATTGAGAACTAAAATTTTCACATTTTGCAGAGCCTCAAGATGAGATTGTGTGCAGAGATTGCTAAACAACACCCACGCAATGTCATTTTTATGATAATGGCCATCATTGGTGGATTGCTATAATTGTTGTTAAGGAATCTTGGAAAGAAATTGTACCTAATATTGTTGTATCAATGTTTGATCCTAAAGTAACAATTTCCAAGAAATGTACTATTTTCCCCGTTGAATTTTCCACTGGAACTACTTGTATGACACTATGGTATGAGGAATTATTGTGAAAGGTTGATGCAGAGAAGATAGATTTACGTTTTTTTTGTTTTTTTGTTTTTTTTCTCCACGATAATTTCTCCATTAAAGATCTATACTCTATAGGAAAAGAATGCTATAGATCAAATGGACTGGATTGACAAAATAATTGCAGTGATTGCATCACTTCTGAATTCTCACTTGCCTGAACACGTGGGTTATAGCCATAAGGTTTCTTACAATATGATGCATACCAGACATCAAGGTGCATCGTATGAACCAAATTCAATGATTGGCTCTTCAGATTTTGAGCACTTAATGTATGAAGAGTTTACATTAGCAAGGGGTTATGTTGCATCCAGTTATGATAATTCAGTGAGAGCTATGCAGGGTTTCTTGGAAACTGAACATCAGGAAAGGTCTCTTGAGATACCATGAAACGTTGCTGGCAATAATGTGTGTCCAGACTGTGGTTGTCATGATCCAGATGAGGCCTCATTAAATTTGGATATTTTGATGTGCATTGAATGTTCCAGTGTTCATAGAAATCTCAGTTACATCTCTAACGCTTTATGTAAAGGTGTGGGAACCTTAGATTATTAATTTGTTCCAGTCTCTTGGTAATATGTATGAAAATTAAATATGGGAGGAGATTTTAGAAATTCGACAGGAAAAAATTGATTGCAATAGTAGATCAGACTGTAATGAACGTAAGGCATATTGCATATCCATCAACAAACCAAGTGTGAGGAATTCTCTTTCAACTAAAGTGAAGTTTATCCACTTAAAGTATGTTGAAAAACATTTAGTATCAAAGGAAAAATTTTTATGTGGAGTTACCATCATTAGAGTATCATATGTGGGCAACATATTCCCAGATGGTCTAGTTAAGAATCAACGTCTTCAGAAAAATATTATTAGTCCATCAACATTGGCAATCGATTTGTGGTTTGGTCATGTTTTTGCTAGGAGAGTTGCAACATGTATATGGGTCAAAACTATGTGCCAAGCTAGAAGAATTATTTTTGAAAGGATCATGATAAGGATGATGGCGGACTCGAAGCTTTCCAGCTATGTGTTTCCTCTGTCAGCAATACGATGGGGTCAAATTACTTCCAGAAGCCAAATTCGCACCAATTCGAACCCAATTCGAAATAAATCTTCTCGATGTAATCTTAACCAATTTGTATTAATTCTAGATTTATACACTATGTAACAGTCAATCCGGTTAATTAGGGGCAACACTCCTACTATAAAATGGAGAGTTATGTATTGATAGAGAGATCACACAAGATCACTGGGATCGCAGAAGAACACTGGGCTACATGGAAATTAAGCCTATACATTGTATTATTTGCAGAGTCTGCATTGCAATTGCGCCATGAGAGGAATCTGAGCCCAGTGAAATTATTTGTAGAGGGGACCACTGGAGCCATCATTCAATTATTTATCATTCATGTAATTTGGTTTCAATAGAAATATGATTTTGCAATTAATTTATATTTTCTAGGCTAATTCGAATTTATGAGATGGGGTGTTGATTTGATTTTTACAGTGAGATTGCGCTGGTTGTTCGGGCCCATCAACCAGTTTGTTACCTAAATTTCTAAGGATTTATTTATTTCACAACATTTTATATATTGTTAGTGTGATTTAATTCACTACATTTTATTACGTGCTTGAGTAATTCATTTGAATGCATTTTATTTCTTGAATTGCGTAGTGTGATTTAAACTCTGCTCTACCATTTCAATGTTTCTTAATTGCATAGGTTTGATAAATTTAATGGCAATGTCATTTAAGATTTATTTATGTTCCAGTAATTAGATTAAAAATAGAGTAGACTTAACAAGTTCTTCTTTCTCATTTTCACTAATTGCCTTGTTCTCTTTATTATATAACAAAGCATATTTTTAGTCTATAGGGATTCAATACAAGGACAAAAATAGTATAAGAGAAATAAGGATTTCATTTGATTTGTCATTCATATTGTTTGGCACTTATAAGCAACTTAAATCATTTGGAATTTATCTTAGTGTTTTAAGAGAACAAGATTTATTTAAATACCAAGATTAGTTTGAATACATTTTTAACATAAGTAAAGTGTCCAACAACTAGAAGATATCCTCGCTCAATAATTTAAATTTTGGATTGAATATTGCCATACCCATATGATTCCTTTCCACAATCATTTGAAAGAAGCATTTTAAGTACATATTTTAAAATAGTTTGAAATTGAATTTGTTTCATGCTTTCATATTTGCAGTATAGTAGTAGTCTTTTAAGAAGCTTTGCATTCTTTATTTGTTGCAGTGTGTTTACTTTGGAATGTCTTTTCGTCAATGATTTCCTTCTCAAATTGTTTTTAGGATTTTTATTTTACAAATCCCTGAGGTCGTATTCTGGCATATACTGTGCTACGTCTCTAAGTCTTACGACCCTAAATTGATAGTTTAAATGTGGGTGTAAATCTAGAATTTATACCTCCCAACATTTTGGTGTTGTTGCCGGGGAGATGTTGTAGGATAAGGTTTCATGGTTTTTTATGTTTTTTTTTTTTCGCAATTGAATTTTTAGATGAATGAGATCCCCCTTTCTTGCTGAAGCATACTGGACGGTATTGCCAGAAAACTCACAGGCCAGGTTTTCTTTACTGCAAATGAGTGATTTTCTTTACTGCAAAGTGTGGTTGTTTTCTTTACTGCAATTGAGATTAATTGATTTTTTTTTCCCGCTTTTACTATCACAGGCAACTAGAGGGTGTGTTGGATACCTATACCAATAGGTTTCATGTTTCATGATTGGATATCAAAGGTCCAAATATGCTCTGCTTTGACAAAGTGCAAAGATCCCATATTTCCCTAAGAATGACAAGGCCTGTCTCAGTTTTCACAAGAACTCAATTTTGATGAATGGTCCAATAGTCTAATCTGGATCATGCCATGTTTTAAATTTCCATGTTGTAGAATAGAGAATGATATCTGTCCAAACTGTTTAATCTTGGCAGATCAGTAGCTAGGTAGAGAAGCAAAGGTTCCCAACTGCTTAATTTGGGACCTTGGAAGGAATAAAGGTTGCATTAGATAGGGAATGAAAGCAAAAAGCCAATGAAAAGAAAAGGCATTCAAAGGGTTTGCAAGTCCAAGTGCTCCCTCCAAGAAGAAACAAAAAAAAATGTTAGGTGAACTAGTTGGGTAGGTAGATGGGGTTGCAGAAGTGATGTCTCTTCCAGAACCAAAGTTGTTGAAACACCTACAGGAAGAGCAACACACGGGAGCATGACTAACTCCCTTGTTTTCATCTGTATATCACTCATTACTAACACCCTTTCCCAAGCTGCACAGAGCACAG
>APFE031673791.1:0-10744 GCA_000404065.3 Pinus taeda | reverse complement strand
CAAGTCCAAGTGCACCCTCCAAGAAGGAACAAAAAATGCTAGGAAATCTAGTTGGGTAGGCAGATGGGGTTGCAGAAAAGTTGTCTCTTTCAAGACCAAAGTTGCTGAAACATCTACAAGAAAGGCAACACACTAGAGCATGACTAATTCTCCTGTTTTCATGTGTATATTACTCCTTACTAACACCCCATCATCCACTGGTTTATGTAGCAAACTCAAAGGTTTTGTCATGATAGTAATGGCCTTCAGAAGCCACATTTTTTGTGTAAAAATCTTTTCATTTTCATCTACTCTTGATTACAAGTTATTTTCAGAGAAAACTTTGTTGAATCAGCCCTCACCCATGTTTCCTCCATATTAACAGCTAACTCTACTATTCTAGCCCCCTATACCCCTTTATCCCTATTATTATAAACACCATGGTGTATAAACCCCACAATGGATAAATATCCCCTCCTGGCACTATAGCCATAATATTTTCTCCCTGGGAATTGAGTTGACACCTGGTTAAGGTCAAGAACCCATGACTCACCCTTTGCTCCCCCTGAAACCAGTTTCCCTACCCAAAGTGCCATTTTGCCTTCAAAAACCTTGAAAAACCTTGAAAAAACATTTAAAAACCTTCAAAACCCCATAAAAATTACTCCAAGGGGCGGAAAACCTTATAAAAACACCCTGCCCCGCTTTATCCTAAGGTCGGGGGTTGTTCACCTGTTCATATTGCATACATCTTGTTTAAACCCCCTTTTTCCAAAGTTTCCGCCTTCGGAAATATTTATGTCCAAAACCATATATTAAACCCGAAATGGCATGTTTTCTAAGGTTGGCCGATTAAGCACGTTTTATAAAGAAAAACATTTGTTTATTGCCCGCCCAGGAGCATTACAGGTCGTGCAGCTTGCCCGCCCGACCACCGTCCGATCGCGCCTGATCCAGATCTACGGCTGAGGTTGATTTCGGGCAATCCCGATGTCCGCACGTTAACCAAAGCCGCTGCTACCATTCGCGCAAGTTGGGCACTCGACGACCGTCCGATCGCCCGCCTCCAGATCCACGGCCATTATGCATATCGGAAGGCCTTACGTGTCTGACAGATACCTTCCGATATCTGTCAGACGCTTACGTCAGGCCAGCATTAGCACAGGGGCACGCGTCATCATTTGATTGCATCGGAGCGTCGCCTGACAGTCCGTTCAACGTACAGGGCCGCTTCCAATATTGCGACACCTGTCCAGCCAGTTCCTCCCGCCTCGCTCCCATTCGTCCACCTGGCTGCCACCTCACCGCCCCCGTGGACCTACCGTTGACCGCCACGTCACCCAGTGACGTCACCCAACCCGGGCCCCCATGATGACGTCATGCTGACGTCATCCATAAAGCGCGCCAAAAAGGCCAAAAAGCCATATTTTTGTCAAATTTCATCATTTTTCGTATTTTCTGAAAGACACTGTGGAAGCCCACTGCATGCAAATTTACGACGCCGAGCCACCAGCCAACCTGCAACCATTCTTGACGCACCCAACGCGCTAAACCAGCTGCATTCTTCAGTCCAGACCTCTGTTTACCAGGTATTTCGGCCTCGTCCTCCTGTGAACTAGTTTTTCATGAATTTGCTGTAAAAACCACCATTAAAAACCGTTGAATTCGAAATTTCCACCAGCAAACCAACTACACTCTGCCCAATTGACCATTCAGAGCTGAAACTTAACGGTAAAAGCCTCGGGAAACTGCATTTTCTGCTAAAAACCTACCCTGAGTCGCGCAATCGCGGTCTCCTGTATAAATCCCAAAACAGACCAAGGAGGTCTTCCTGCTATTCAAAACCCTTCCAAACGGCCCAGCATTGTCATCCTGACAATTCACCAACCCTGTCAAACTTGGTCCCCATCAGAATTCGCTGTTTTAAAAGCGACACTACATATAAAACATGGAGACCCCATAAATACTCAATGTCACTCCTCTAAATGCTCCTCAGAGAGAGCAGGACTGGCAGGACCTGGCAGATATGGATTATCAGATCTCAGAAAACTCCAGGGAAAGGACCACCCCTCATCTTCAATTGTTAAACGAGTTCAGGGCCAAACACAGAGATGGAACAGATATCCTGGGCATCTGGGAGTCTGCCCTGCCAACTTTCAAAATGCCCTCATGCAGACAATTTCCTGATCTTATCCATCTTTGTGCTAGTCAATATGAGCCATCACAGAGGGCTGTAGTCAATTACAAGGGTGAAGTTGTATTCTATACGACCCCTCAGGCCATCAGGGACATGGTTCAGTTCAAAACTAACAAGGCAATGGTTCCCTTATCCTTGCTGGATTTAATCAACCAAGGGAACAAGACACTGACAGAGGCAGAGATCCTGAGGTTCAACCAACTATTTGTTAGCAAATCAGACACAATATTGCATCCTCCTATCTTTGATGGATACCTGAACCAACTTGGGCTGGACCTGGCCCATATGGTGAGCTCAGTTCTAGGATACAAATCAACGGAATATATAGAAGAAACTGTGCTGGTTATGATGTTAAGGTTTGTCCCTGGGAGGGCCCCCATCTGCTACAACTATGCCACATATATATCAGACAAAATTCATGAACAGTTCCTGCACTTGCCTAGAGAGAGGATGTTCAGATACTCCTCATATATTTATCATCTCATCCTATATCACCAATATGAAAAATTCTCCTTTGAGATGAAAAGAACCGATGCAGCAGGTAATCCAAGATCGGTTGTATACTGGAGCTCCATCTTCCATAAAGGCTCACCCTACACATACTGTGAGTTTATAGACTCATTCATCCATCCAGCCATGTCCCTGCTCTTGAAAGAGTCTCCTCCAAGACTCACTGAGGAAATGAAGAGGATATTGCAATTATCCACTGCTTATAGCATAGGGGACTGGTATATTTACCAGCATCACACTGTAATCAGAATGTATGGGTGTGAGCTAAGACCATTTAGGCTACCCAGGTTTGTGCCTATGAGGCTCTTTGCCCTGGAGTATTTCAGACAGTTCGCCTATGTTGATATGGTCCATTTTTCAGGAAGGGGCAAGAAGGCCCAACTTAAAGTGAAAAACCAACTCGGGCATATTGTGTTAAATAGAAGAGAAGGATGGAAGGAAGCAGAGAGAATGTTGGAAGGCCTGGGCCTAACACAAAGCTTCCTGTGGAAACCATATGACCCCAATGGTTTCATATCCAAGAGGAGATTGAAATACAAACTCTCCGGTTATGAGCATCATAACATGATCCTCATAACAAGACATGCAAACCAGCCAAAATGGCAGAAAAAAACCTTGATAGAGCCCCTAACCCAAGAAGAACTAAATGACAGGGCTAGGAGACATTTATTGAAAATGGCTGACTTGGAATGTCCTTCTCAGGTGCCTACCTTACCCAGTCCTCAGACAACAGTGCCAGCATCCTCAACTGCAACACAAGAAGGGGCAGCACAAACTTCAAAGCAAGGGCAGGACAAAGGAAAGGGCAAAGTAATGGAAGAAACAGAGGGCCAACAGAGCCAGCAGGAGCAGCAACAAAATCAGCAAGAAATTGATCAACAGGATCAGGAACAACAAAAAGGAGAAGGCCAGGCAGCCACCCAAGAGAAAACAACCAGCATGGCACCTCCTAGACAAGATTCTAGGGTTGACCCTTCAGTCCTCCAAACCCCTCTAAGGGAGGACATCAGTAGGAAAAGGGAGAGGGACACCCCTTTCACAGAAGGTTCAGAGAAAAGGAAAAGGCTAAATCCCTTTGGAGAAGAGGAAATGCATAGCTTTGAGGCCTCTGCCAGCTCAATGCACCAAGAACAGGACAGAACAGCACTGGGGGAGGTCAGCTCCTCAGGGCAGGATAGAAGCAAAATTGCAGGCATCAAAGACTTCTTCAAGGATGCTAAGAGGAGGAGTGAGCCACTAAAAATCAAGTTATACAACTATCTACTGAACATGGCTCCCTCAAATCAACAGAGGCTTATGGATGCCTATGATGTACATGAGGCTAAATTGACTATGAGTCATTTTACTCCAACAGAGCAGTGACCTCAATCAACTGCAGACTACATAAGGACAAACCTAGAGGTCCTTGCAAGAGACATCCACCCGATGGACCAGATTGAGCTTCATAAACAAACGGGTGAGATGGTCTATGCCACCTTGGCAGACAAGACCTTGGTGAATTATAGACTGCAGAACAGCTTAAACAACACAGCATCGCAGCTTGAGTTGGAGAGGGCATCCTCTCAAGCCAAAGACAATAGAATCAAGGCCCTGGAGGACATTATCATAGAATTCGGGCATGATCCCAATGATGTTAAGGCCATTCAGGAGGTCCTTAAACTGAGGGATGTAGATGTAGCTGCCATCAAAAAGAAGATGAAAATCCCACCAACCATACATCCGCAGACAGATGAAGTAGCCCAACAAAGAAGAGACAAGGATATCACTGCCCTGCTGATGAACTTGTACAAGGAACTGGTGGAGACCCAACAAAAGCTGCAAGATACTGAGAATACCTTAGAAGCAGCTATACAGAGGGGAGAACAAGGACAGTCTTCTAAAGCACCCACAGAGGTAATAAACCTAGAGGAGACCCCTAAACAAGACATCCCTCCAAAGCAGGCAGCAGAAACAGTTCCAGCTACAACAACTCCAGCCACAACGGAAGTAGCTACAACAGAGCCATCCACTGCAGCACCACCAAAAGAGCAGGCCGAGAGCCTGGATATGCAGAAATTAAGACAAGAAATTCAGGTGCTGGAGGCTCAGATGACAGACCTCAACAAAGCCAAGGAAAGCTTAGCCAAGTTAGAAGAGAAATATGACAAATCTAAGCAAAACGTGGCTGAAAGGGAGAGGGAAGTAAAAGCCCCAACGAAGACAATCACAGAGCTGGAAAAGCAGCTCAGTTTTGATAAAGTGACAGCAGAAATCAAGCAGGTGATATGGACTGCCATTGGACAATCAATCACTAACCAATGGGAGTACATTGATGCTATGTATGAGCAGATAGGACTCATTGGCAAGGCAAAGAAAGAACTGTACAGAGCAAGAAATGCTCTAGGAGACATGGCTGACCTTGCCCCCAAGATGATTGAAGTCCTCAACTACAGGAATGCTTCTCAGCTAATAAAAATGGGAATTTCTAAGAGGACTGAAACCATTTCCTTAATCAAAAGGACCACAACAATGAGAAACCTAATTCAGAACTTGGACATAAAGGTCCATGATATGCAAGCAGATATACACAAGTTCCAGAACAGGTTTACAGCCTTGCAGGACAGAGGGCTCCCTAGCTTGGAAGAATCAGGAAAGCTTCTCTCTTATGAGAAGTACATCAAAAGAATAAGCACTTTTTCAGCCATGCAGATTGCTGAGGCTCCTAGGTCATCTACTGCAGGCCCATTAACAGGATAGGCACTTTTTGATAAATTAGACAATTTGTTTTTTATTAAAAATGAGGTAGCACATTTATTTGATAAACCTCCCGATTTCTATAAGTACACAGAAGCTGATGAGACCATACGGTCAATTTTGAGGCACCAGCTTCCTCCTCCAAACACTTGGCAGGATTTGACACAACTACTTTTGAACCAAGGCTGAGTAGGCAAACGTTTTGCAGCAGTACAGTCTACATTGCATCTACAGGTGGACAAAGCCATGCCAGCCAGCATAAAGACACTGAGCCAACTCAGTACAGGTACTCGGCATCAGCAGCAACATCAGCAGGTACAGGTGGCAGAGTCAAGAAAGATACAGAAAATCAGAAGTAACAAAGCACTTCAACGCTTCATTTATGAAAAAGCAGCGCAGTTAAGTCCGCAGTACTCAAAGGGCAAAAGGCTATCCTGACAGCAGTTAAAGGCTTTTACTATCATTTATACTTGTAATAACTTCTCATCTGCTCTATCTGTACAAGTGTAAGAGATATTTTCCTCTCAGATGACCTGATTCCTGAGATATTTTTGTATGTAAACTTCTATATATTCCCCCTCGCGTTTGTTGAGAGGGGTTGGACTCCGGATGGAAGAAATTCTCCTGATATCTTCTCTGTAACTCTAATATTGTAAACTTTCAGACAGTTTAATACAAAGGCAGTGGGATTTCTTCAAAGGCGTTTGTCTGTTGATCTCTTGATGGTGTGTGGCTCAAAGTAGCAAGATTCCTGTGCATTACGTGGTTCAAATAAGTTTTCCTCATGACTCTTTATCTTGTCTGTGTTTCCTGTATTCCATATGTTTCTCATACTTCCTGTACGTTTGACCTCTAGATAGTAAGGAAAAAGAATAGTCTCAGGACTTAGTCACTGGCTACCCTGAGCTCAATCAAGTCTATCTCATATGTTTTCTTCTGATAAGGGATTTAAAGAGTAATTCTTAACTGCTACCTTTAAAACCATATCATCACTGTGTATTGTTGTTTCAGGAATTCAAGTAATTGCTCCTAAATAACAGGTCTTCTTTCACAAACATACAGCTTAGTAAGGAAATCTTAACTGCTCATTACTAGTTGTATTCACTTCGCTCTCTTTATTTACAGTTGTTTCATGCAATGCACACAAGCCCTGTATCTTACCCACTCACCAAAAAACAAGATTTCAAGAGAAAACTGTCCCAGACCCCATTGCCCAATGGATTAACTGCACCTGCTGATATACTTTAAAGGAACAGAAACATCCTCCCAACCAAACACAAAAACAAACAAAATATTCACCCCATAACTAGCCTAAAACCTTCACTGAAAGCAGTGTCAAAACCTCATAGAGAGAGCCCTCTCTGACTGCAGTTAGGCTAGAAACTGCAGCCCAAAGATTGGTTAGTGGTTACCCCGGCCGTATTCTCTTAGGAGTCAAAGAGAACAACCTGGGTGTTAACATAAATGGCGACTCGGCTGGGGACTCAGGTTCTAAAAACTCTGAATATCTAGCAAGAAAGAGCACTCACAGTCTGAATATCAGTTAAGACACCTTAAAGGTAGAGCTGACCCAAATTGTCTTTCATATAGATACACAGATTTTAGAGCTCCTGACCAGTCCCTGCTACACAAACTTTCAGAATATCTTATAGGACCAGCTCAGAAGCTGGCTCCCAAGAAGAATATCAGGTACACAAGGGCACATCCTAACCCTAACCCTCCCCCAATCTTCGAAAACCCCAATACTATCCCTAGATTCGTTAGGAACCAGCAGACACAAGATCATTTTGCTGATATCAGTCCACAGCTAGAGTTTCCTAACTCAATCCCAACTCCAGTCAAGGTCCTATTCCGCTCTACCCCTAATTCCCCTAGTTCCCCATCAACATCCCAAAGTTCTCCACCAGTCCCTCCTTCTCCCATACAAGTTCCCTTGTCCCACACTGTTATACCCTTAATACCTGTTACCCCTGTGGTACCTGTTGTTCCCCTTATCCTAGTTGTCCCAGTTCACCCCCAGAACCCAGCAAATATGGCCAGGTATGCACCTCTGCAATTACCTGCTAACCCAGTGGCCTTACCTCAAGACTATCAAGCCAAAATAGCATACTTTGACTCCACTGGTCCTTATTCTGCTATCCAGCATGCTAAGAGAATGCAAGATCACTTTGAAAATTATGAGATAGATGATGAAACGGTAAGGATGAGAATATTTGTCCAAAGCCTGACAGGAGATGTGAGAACATGGTTTAGATCTCTACCTGCAAACAGTATCACAACCCCTGATGAGCTCTACCAATCCTTTACAAACAGATGGGAGAAAAAGAAAGACCCTTTACACATACTTGGTGAGTATGATACGATTAGAAGAGGTCCTCAAGAAACAGTGTTGGAATATTGTGCTAGATTCAATAATGTCTATAATGCTATACCTCAAAATCTGAGACCTCCCCCTGATTTAGCCTTATACAAATTCCCAGATGGATTTGACCCAGATATGGCCTATCAATTGAAAGAAAGAGCGCCTCAAACCCTTGAAGAATCTCAGAGAGTTGCTGTCACAGTTGAAGCAAATCTGATTGCCAAGAGGAACAGGGTTAAAACAGAAAAGAGGGTTGTTTTCAAGGAAGAACCCTCTGCCTTGGACCAGAAATTAGATGCAATAATCTCTGGTATGAAGAGGTTAGGCGATAGGGTAGAATCTGTGGAAAGAAAATCTTCATGGGAAGCACCACCAAATAACCCTAACAGGGCTACAAATTTCAGGAGGAACCAAAACCCTAGTGGGAGCAAAACTAGCAATGACCCTGAAATAAGACCACCATTTCAAGAAAACTATGCTGAGGCATCCACATCTGAAGAACAAGCAGAAGACATTCATATTCACCTAATGGGACTTGATAATAAGCACCAAGTCTTCTTAACTCAAGAGGATCAGGATGAGGAGGATATCAAACAGTTTCAGACCAGTTCAGGGGAATCATTTGATTTCAAACAAGGCTATGATACTGCAGTCTATGAGATTCATAAACAATACAAATTGAGAAGTAGGACTATAAATGTCACACAACCTGACAAAACAAAGGATAAAACACAGCCCAAAAGTGCCATAGCAATGGAGCCGAACAATACAAATGATTCACCCACAGCAGAAGTAACTATTGAAGATGTCACTGAACAAACATCAAATTCACCATCTGCATCCTTTGAACAGTCTAAACCAAGCAAAGGACCTCAAGAGGTGATCAACAAACATAAATCTCCAAATCAGGAACAAACTTCAGCAGATAAAGAAAGTAAGTTCATCCACACTACCAAAACACAAACAGAAAAACCCTTTGATTTGGAAACTGAGATTGGAAAACTGAAAATAACTATACCTTTGGCAGAGCTAGCCAAGAATGAGGTTTATAAACAGCAAATTCAGAGGTCTCTACAACTCACACATGGCAAAAACAAAGACAATGTGGATAATGTCAATGTGTTGGATGACACCCCTGAATTGATTTTTGGACCAGAGGTTGATGGAAAAGTAGCAGGCTCAGGAATCTTACCCTTTTATGTCAGCCTGCATGTGCATGACAAAATATTACACAATGCAATGTTTGACTCAGGGGCTTCTCACAACTTAATGCCCAAATCTGTCATGGAAAGATTGAATTTGGACATCACTAGACCATACAAGGACCTTTTTTCATTTGATTCCAGCCAAGTCAAGTGTCTAGGCCTAATAAAGGACCTATGTGTATCCTTGGTTCAGTACCCAAACAAAACAATCCTGATGGATGTAGTTGTGGCTGATATTCCACCTAAATATGGGATGTTGCTGTCAAGATCATGGGGAGCTAAGCTCCAAGGGTCTCTCCAATTAGACATGTCTTATGCTACTATCACAGTCTTTGGTCAACCCAAGAGGTTGTATAGAGAGTCACTAATGAAATACATGGTCAGTAGTACAGAAAAGCCTCAAAACTTTCCCATTTATGCTGTCCACTCTGACATAGACTCATACATCCTTTACAATGACAGTAAAAACAGCAACAATAAAGAAGAGGACCCTGATATTCAAGCACAAATTGAATCAAACAAAGGTAATATTCAAGACCACAAAGCAAACATGGACGAGGCAACCATAATTGAACAAGACAATGAGAAAGGGGCTTTCTTAGAAAACAAAACAATCCCACCAAGTAAAGAGGATGTCAAGAAAAACAAGCCAATTAATCAGCCCATCCTACAAATCACCAATTCATCCCACACGGACCTCATTCAAAACCCCCTAGAAAAGGAAATATTATGGTTCCTAGAATTTGATGGATCAGTTAACAAATTAGGGGCGGGAGCAGGAGTGTGGGTGCACAATAAAGAGGGTAGCCATGCAGAAGGAATAGCCTACAGACTAAATTTCAGATGCACCAGTAATATGGCTGAATATGAGGCCCTTTTATTAGGCCTCAAATTGGTACATTCTCTGCAAATTACTAGAATATCAGTCCTAGGAGATTCAGACTTGGTCATCCAACAGGTTAAAGGCAATTTTGTTACTAAAGACAACAGACTTAGGTCTTACAGAGCTGCTGCCACTCAGTTGCTTAACTCCCTTGCTGACTTCCAGATCACCAAAATTCCTAGGACCCAGAACCTACATGCTCACAGCTTAGCCATGTTTGCAAGTACTTGCAAGCTGCCTTTTGACCCCAATCACCATTTCACAGCTGAGGTGAGACATAGACCATCAGTCCCAAACAACATAAAAGACTGGCAAGTGTTTGACAATGATGCACAAATAAAAAACTTTCTGAATTTGCAGGAAGAATTTTCAGGCCTGAACATAGATACTCAACCAGCAAGTCAATCACAACTACTTGAGCCAGCAAGTCAATCACAAATACTTCATCTAAATCACAGTCAAGTACTCTCACCCAAAACAGTCTACCAATTGCTAAACCCTACAATTTTCAACCAGGATAACATTCAAGAAATCCAATAGATTGAGTGTGAACAGATGCCTATGGATGAAACTGAAATAATACAGCTAAAAAGCAACCTTCTACCCGTAGGCTTAGCTCCATTGGAAGATATGTTTGATTCTAATGATGTCCCTAATAAGCCAAAATTTGAACCCCTAAATAATACCATTGAAGAACACAACATAGGGACAGTACAAAGCCCCAAAATCATAAAACTATCAGCTGCATTACCTCCTGACCAAAAGCCCAAATACATTGACCTGTTTAAAGAATTTCAAGATGTATTTGCATGGAGTTATGAGGACCTTAAGTCCTATGACACCTCTATTATACAGCACACAATCCCACTCAAGCC
>APFE031673788.1:0-19833 GCA_000404065.3 Pinus taeda | reverse complement strand
AATTAAGGGAGCTGTAGACTTTCATGGTAATATACTTGGCACCTCAACATTTCATTGTGAGTTTGAGGAGTAATGTCACCCCCACGTTGCACTTTGATGTTAATCATGATCATGTAAGAAATAAATGGAAGTAATCATGATTTCCTACAGTTTGAGGTCAATAAACTCAAAATGTTTTTCAAAGCCAGCAAAGTAATAATGTGACCATTATTATTATCTGAATGAAGAAACAATTAATATTATAGTTCAATCCTCAAAGATCCTATATCATGGAATCCGACAGTCTTGCTATTTTTTATGCCTACAATCTGACTTTATTCCTCAAGCCTGATGGGATAGGGAAGTCTCTTCCTTTTACTGTCAATACTCATCTAGAAGAAAATGTTATTGACATATGTGATGGATATTCCTTGGTAGACAAAAAAAAGGGTATGTTATAAACACACAATTATTGAAGCTTTCAGTCATACAGATCCATTTCCACCTCTAGATGGCTCTATTGTTGACAATAATAAAGTTGGAAAGCCAAGAATATTGATGAAACCTGTAATGAAACCCTCGATGACATATATAACTACAGTGCTGAGAATGACAACAATCTCAAGAAAATAATTGATGAAGAATACAGGCTTGACCAAATAAAAAATTTCTCTCTGGACCACATCAAATGCAAAGATGTTCTCTTCTTCATGAATATGTGGACAATCATTCATGCACTAGATTTTTAAAAGGAAATGTAGACAACGAACCTCTAACAAATCCACATGAAGTCAACACTGAGGGACAATTTTGGGGCCTAGAAAAGGTGCACTCTAGAATGATCGATGATATAGGTCAAAATGATCTTGAAACCAACAAGAGGATGTTTTCTCAACCTAGTCATAAACAAGATCTGGCTTCTCTAATCACTCAGCTTATGGGGTTTAGGGTTTGATGGTGATACAAGCACCGTTATGAAGTGTTGTGTCTTTATATCAATTTCTGGGCATTATATTTCGTAAACAGACTCTAAGACGTTACTTATAGTGGACCACTATAAAACAATCAGGGTCCATCTTTCTAATTCCCCACTGTGTGTTCAATTTTTGAATGAGAAACGACCATTTGTGGGTATTATTAGTCTTTTGGATCAAATGTGCATGACCTTGAAGGCTCTAATTTTTCAATGGTAATAGGATGAAGTTAAATTGACAAAAATGGACCTTAAACAAAAGTTTTGTACCATTACTTGGGTCAAACTTATCGGTCCATTCATCACTGCAATTACGCAATATTAGAAACATCCAAACACCTCAAGTCTCTAAACAAAGAATCTAGTGTAAACTCATTGACTCCATACGACAACAATACTAGAGGCAGGCATCAGAAATACCATGTAACATCCAATGGGAAAATACGTTTTATACACGAAATCAAATGCAGTCAGAGTATTTTCTAATGTTAGAACCCTGGAAAATTATGGAAGACGTACTCATTCATTTTGATTGAAGGTCAAAACACTGATTATAATATAGTGCAAGGCAATTCCAAAAATCTCTTAATTGGAGACAGAATACACTTTCTATTAATATGTGTCCAAAGGTAAACAACTACATTCATACATGAAAGAATGAATTCTCTTAACTATTCAATACTTCCTAACAACTATAACCCATTCCAAAAATTAAAAAATGCCATTTCATCTAAAGATACTAAAAAGAAAATGGAAGAAATAAGTGAGTGAACTCACAAAAAAAATTAAAACAGGTTCCCAATAAGATATTCTCAAAGGGAATCTATGCAAGTTCATTCATATTCTCAAAGTAGACAATGACATGAAAACTTTCTAGTTTGTAACTGAGGAATACCGGAGCACAATGAAGATGCCAAAGAAATATATTTTTAACTTGCAAGTTATCCAGTTTAAAGTGCATGATGCTAATCAATACCAAATACAGAAGTGCATGCTGTGGTAATCATGTCAAGATTCCTGTAGCAAGAGCAGCAATCAAACCAGTCATATATCCTGAAATTGCATGCCAGAAATACCTGCAGCCCCTCATAATAGGCAATTTTGTATCATTGCCAAGATCCCTGTTCTTTCGGTAATCAGAACAGAGCACTAAAGTAAGGAGCATCCCTGGAATTTCCTGCATTGTGATTCAATATAAAGTTTAAAGAATGAGTAGGTGGATGTGAATAAGGTGCTCACTATTTATGAGTCCTCACTTTTAACAAACCGTGACATCCATAGAAATATTGTTCATAAGAACATTTGTGTAAAAAATAAACTAAATAAAGCGTTCAAACAAAATGGTATCTTCCCACTAAAAATGCACCAACTACAACAACAATCTATTGATGGTTTAAACAAATTAAAGAACATGTTAAATAGTTAATACTGACAAAGTTAATGACAGGTTAAGAGAAAAGACTTCATTCTGGAACAACAATGAAGTAAAGTAACTCTCTTTATTGGAGATCTTATACACAAAGTTTGGTGTACCTGAACAGGTACTGAATATCTTATAAATAAAGTTTAGTGTACCCAAACAGGCCCAAAATGTATCTCATGTATGCAGTTAATCTCTTACAAGCACCCTATCTCCATTGATCAATTCACTCTAATACTAAAATAGTAAATAGTTATATCATGGCCAAATATGGCATGTAAGGTTCCTGAACAAATACTGTCTAATAAACAAAGTTGGAATACAGTATTATACTGGAATATACTTGATGAAACATCTAAAATCTGAAACCACCTGACTGTTACATCTTTATAAATTATTCTAAAAAAAATTATAGACAAGAACATAAAGAAATAATTGTTTTGAAAATGGCAGAAAACGAAGAGGAAAAGAAACCCTAGCAGAGCTCTGATGGTCATCAATAATGGAATTACTGTGGCACTGTTGCCAGGCACCTAACAGTAAGGGTTAACCTCCACGGTTCGCCAGACTCCGTTCAACCTTACCTCCTTCCCACAGGCTCTCTAGTGTTTTCTGGTCCTATGGTCCTCCTGCCTTTCTCGTAGCCCATAACCACCATCGAACATTTTCCTATCGATTGCAATGGACTTGGACGAGGTGGACTATATGGACGACCCCAATCTCCATGAGGTCACTTGGTCTCGCCATCACGCTATGTCGGGCTCTAGTCCTTTTTCCGCATCTCTGCGACCTCTGTCAGCTCCTAGCTCTACACTGGACAAACTTGGGCCATCTGTGCCCCATCCTCCACCCTCTGTCAACATTGAAGACGCCTCCAGCTTGGACTACCCACTGCTTTCCTCAGCTACCTTGAATCTCCTCAATACCTGCCTGCAACCATCGCCCACTTTCAATGCGCCGCTACCCCGTCTACCCCACATCTCCACCCCGCCCTACAACCCTTCCTCCTCTGGCATCCCCCCTCCTAGGACTGCTACCTACCTTGTCCCTACACTATCCGGTAGCACCCTTAATCTTGATGGCCCATCTCCCAGCACCCCTATACGTTTTGGATGCTTTAGCTGCCCGGTCCCAAACCCTATATCTACCCCATCCACCCCACAAACGGTTAACCAAGGCATATGGGGGCATCTTTTGGGACTATCCGACAACTTGCAGATCTGACAAGCTAAAGAAAGGAAGGTGCCTAAAAGCTATCGACAGGGACATCAACCTATCCTTGGGCGAAGACCTCTCGATGGGGGAAGTTGTTGATACAGCGAAGAAGGTCTTGGTGGGCTGAGTTTGGGGGCGAAACTATACTGTGCAGAGACTTCGTCTCTAGACCTAAGAGTTTTAGGGTTCTTTACTCAAATAATTACCCACCATTCGAGTGCTTATGCGAGGATGGTTTTCCCTTCATTTCCTCAGGGAAGAGTACACAGACTAGATACTCTCTAGATTTTGGCATATCGAATTAGCCCCTATTCTGCTGAAAAGATGGGATCCCTTATTTGATCCTAAGAGGGAACAAATGGGAGCTAGGCTGATTTGGGTTCAATTACTAGGCCTTCCAATGCAATACTGGACTCCAGACGTTTTTAAGCGCATAGGCAACGCACTAGGTACCTATTTGGAACATGATCAGTCCTATGAAACGTCAGGGAATATGACTATGGCTTGCATCCTGGTTCATTTGGATACCATAGAAGGCCTGGAGGAAATGATTACCCTACATTGGAGGCATTTCTCTCGCTGACAAAATCTTGATTACGAAGGCGTTCCATTCAGGTGTAGACGATGCCATAAGGTTGGTCATCTTTTCAAAGAATGCCCACTGCTCATGCCTACTACTCCAGCTACTATAAAGGGAACCAAACATCACCAGACAGAAGACCCAATTGTGGATGAGCAGCCCACAGGTCCGGATAGTCCAAAGGATGTGGTTGGGTCACTGCTCATCCATCTAGTGCTTCCCAGATGCCGCCAATCTCCCCTCCTATGACTAGATCCTGATCTGCTAGGGAGGCTGCTCCTACATCGGGTACAATTTCTTCTCCCTTATCCTCTGCACTAAATTTTAATCAATATTTTTTCTCATTGGCATCATCTACATCTTCACCTTGTTTGGTTACCTTTCCCATTACCTGTGCACGTGATCACCCATTGCCTATCTTTTCCACCACCCCCCCCGGCTGTCCTTGGCCAGGGGCTCCAACAAAATTCTATTTCCCCTTCTTCTTTGGGTTCACATTCCTACAACCTCCGTTCCCGCCATCGGGAAATCCCTGACTCGCTTAGATTGGGTATCACACCCTCTAATGTTGAGCATAAACCCACCCGAGGGAGGCCTTCCAAGATGTCCAAAGCCATTAAGATTGATGGCGATGATGCAGCTTAGGGCAGACAGAACACCATTGAAAGGGTACTTAGAGCACTAGACACCCTTGGCAATGTTCCGCCATGAAGTGGCTCTCCTTCAACTGTAGGGGATTAGCTAGTCCCTCTAAAAAATTAGCCCTTAAGGGACTCTTGAGTTGTGAGCCTTATGACATTATTTTTCTTCAAGAAACCCTAGGTAGTTTTGAGCTGATTGTTAGGACCCTTCTAACTATCATGCCAGGGTGGCACTTTCAAGCCTTGGATGTTTCTAAGAGATCTAAGGGTCTAGCTCTCGGGATAAACCCTCGAACCATCAAGGTTACATCGGCTTACGGAGGTAAAGGTTTCCTAGGTATCGATATATTTTCAGCTGAATTAGGCAAAAATCTCTGTATTATGAACACTTATGCACCCAATCATAGTATATTGGATTTCTTGCAGCAGCTCCTTAAGAATCCCCTGATAGACCAATCCACTATTCTAGAGGGAGATCTTAATTTCTCCATCGGACATGAAGAATTCTGGTGACACCACTCGCAGCTGGATCCACTCTCCGATTAGCTCGACATCCTCTTGGAGAAACATGGTCTTATTGATGTCCCTATGAACAAGAAGCTGCCAACCTGGCACAACAGAAGGACTAGAGATGCAGCTCGGGGGAGGAGATTAGACAAGTATCTCATTCATGAAGATCTACTTAATTCCCTCACAAATTATAGACAGTGGGTGGGCACTAGAGGAATATCAGATCATTCCCCTATTTATCTGGAAGTGGCAGGCTCTTTCAAAAAACCTAGGGCTCCTTTTAAGTTTAATTCGACCTGGTTAAAGGACACTAAATATCTCAGGTTGGTTTCAGAATTTTTGAAGGCCCATCCCTTACCAAATGTCCAGAGGAAGGCTGAGGGTTTCTATAGTAACCTAATCAAACTCAAGTGATTATCCATAGATTGGGCCAGAAGGAAAAAGTCCAAGGAGGAACATACCCTTGGTGACATTGAAAATCAGTTGACCACTCTAATGGATGAACAGGGAAGAGGGTACACCTATATAGTAGCAAAACTACACCTTGTGGTCTTGGAAACCCAGAGATCAAGGATTCTGTTGGATCAGGAAGAAACTTGGAGACTCAAAAGTAGGGCAATTTGGTTACAAGCGGGGGATGGCAATACAAAATTCTTCCATAAATTTGCAAATGGAAGGAAAGCCAGCGATACTATCTAGCAGATGCCTACGGAATAGGGTCTGATTGCTAAAACTTATAATCAGCTAGCATGGCTGGGTAACACTCACTTCAAGCAGCTATTCAAAGCCCCACCAAGCACACCTCTAGCTGACATCATTCGCATTTTAATGCATTTTCCCAGATTTGTGGAAGCTAACTTGGTGGAGGATCTCATAGAACCTGTTCCTATGGGGGAACTGGAGGGCACCCTGAAGTGGTTTAAGAACGACAAAAGTCCGAAGCTAGATGGTTGGTCCGTGGAATTCTATCCTACGTTCTTTGACATTATTGGACCAGATCTACCTGATGTGATCGAGGAATGTTGTACATGGGGCAAAATGTATGAACCTATAAATTCCACCTGTATAGCCCTCATTCCTAAGACGGACTCCCCACCATCCTTCAATGACTTCAGGCCTATATCCCTATGTAACTGCCTATACAAAATTATTGCGAAGATCATTGCTAACTGCATCAAGTTGATCCTATCGAGCAACATCTCCTTGGAACAATTTGCCTTCCTACACAATCGACAAATCCATGAGGCCATCGACACAGCACAAGAGGCCTTACACTCCATCAAAAAAGAAGAAGCTTAAAGGGGTGATGCTCAAGATTGACCTCTCAAAGGCCTTTGATAGGGTCAGCTGGTTATTCTTAAGGATGATCCTTACTCACCTGGGCTTTCCACTAGTTTTTATCAGATGGATAATGTGTTGCATTACATTTGTATCCTTTGGAACCTTAATCAATGCATCAGTCTCCCATTCCTTTCAGGTGGAGCGACGAATCAGGCAGGGGTGTCCTCTCTCCCCATTTCTTTTTCTTATTGTGATGGAAGGCTTAAGCAGGCTGATTGCGTCAGAAAAAAGAGCCGGGAGGCTCAAGGGTCTCAAGATCATGGAGCAATGCACTCTAACACATCTGCTCTTTGTGGATGACATGCTCATCTTCTTAGATGGAGGCATTCAAGACATCAACACTCTCTCTGAAGTGATGAATCTTTTTTGTTCCGCAACAGGGATGGAAATAAATGGGGCCAAATCCACTATATCTCTCTCAGCTTGTACTCAACAAGAGACCTATCATGCACTCCAAAAATTCCCCTTCCAAAACATGACAATGGAGGATGGATTGAAGTACTTGGGTTTCAGGATAAAAGCAGATGGATACAAAATTGCAGTTTGGACTTGGTTGATTGCCAAGGTGGAAAGAAGATTAATATTTGGAGCCATCATCTACTATCCAGAGACGGTAGACTGGTGCTTGTTAAATCGGTTCTGGAACCAACGCCAGTCTTCTGGATGTCTCTGGCCTGGATCCCCTAAGGTATATTACAAAGGATTCAACGAGTTTACTGCCACTTCTTATGGAAGGGTCACAAGGAGGGAAAACCTTATGCGTGGGTAAAATGGAGTAGAATTGCAACTCCCAAAAAATAGGGAGGTTGAGGGCTCAAGAACCCCTCTGTCTTTCCGCAAGCACTTGCAACCAAATTAGGATGGCTTCTCCTAAAGCACAAGAGCCTTTGGTCAGAGGTGGTTACCTATAAATACACATGGTCACGCATAGTCATGGACTGGTTAAGATTACTTGCTTGGAACAGGAAAGGAATATCGGTGATTTGGAGGGCTGTTATAAATACCCTTCCCATCATAAGAAGGGGTCTTACTTGGCGGATCGGCAACAGTATGTTTGTCCACATTGGGATTGATCCATGGATTGGTTGCAGCAACTCACACCATCTCCCTCTTGGCTTGATTTCCTTCCTAAATCATAATGGAGTGGCAAACATCACACAGATCGGGGACCTATACAACACCACTACATATACCAGTGGAGGCCCTGGATATACCAGATCAGTGGCATATGGAGTGGAGGAGATATTTGGCAGCTTTAATTGAATCCCATTTGAGACTAAGGGATGAGGATGACGAACTGATTTGGGGTTTTGCACAGAAGGGGATCTATACTCCAAAGGATGGATATCCTATTATCCATGCTAGCCATAAACCTGATTCTTTGGATAGTTGGTGGAGCAGCATATGGAAGCTGAAAGGCCCATCGAGTACTCGTATTTTGATGTGGAACATCATTATGGACAAAACCCCGATCGGAAATAGTCTCAAGAAACTATCTTTTCAAGGACATACATGGTGTGTATTATATCATGAGGAGGAGGAATCAAATCACCTTCTCTTTCTCTCCTGCCCTACAACACAACAAGTCTAGGCGTAGGTGTTATGTACTGTTAATTTATCACTTACTTGGGCTGGCAATGGTATACTAAATGCCTGGAACCGATGGTGGGCTGAAGCTCCAAACCCAAGATCTCGAAATCTTCCATTAATGGTGTGCTGGCACATATGGATGAGTAGGAACAACAACATATTTCGTGGGAAGCATATAGTTTGGCCTTTGATTATTCCTAAGATTTGTAACAGTTATATGGAAATTCCGGTTGATGAACAGGTTGCCAAGATTCGAACCATCACCCTGGAGGTCATAGACAAAGCGCACCCTTGGGCCTATTTCGACGAATCAGCACAGGAACAGGGTTGTGGCGGTGGCATTATCCTCCATATATCTGAGACACATTATTTCCATATTTGTATGGGGTTGGGAGATGGCACAAATAACTTTGCAGAGCTCCTTACACTTCGTCTTCTTTTATATTTTGCTATAAACAAAAACGGTATATATTTACAAGTTTATGGGGACTCCAAGATTGTTATTAACTAGTTCAACTGCATTTCTACATGCAATGCATATAAACTTATAACCATATTGCATGATTTTTTGTTTTTACAAACACATTTTGATCATGTTTCATGTGCTCATATCTACAGGGAGCGCAATGAACCTGCGGACCGGCTTTCAAAAGGGGCAATGCATCATCCTAGAGGCGAATGGTTGATCAGGGAGCACACCAGAACAGATCTACCAATGTTTCCATAGACCATACATGGATCAGGAACTGCAGAGGGTTGACAAGCCCTAACTTATCTATTTCTGTTATTTATTTTTTGTCTACAAAACAGTAATCACCATGGGTGAAATTTTGAAAAAAATTGAATATGTAAATAATAATGTATATGATCAGGTACTATCATCACACCCTTCTCTGGGTTTTTTATATAGATTTCTAAAGTACAAAACAGTTCTCAGATGACCACGGTCACTTTTCTGCATATGCATATGGCATTTACAACATGTAATTTTCCTTGATAATGAAAATTAAGATACTTTTCCCTGGGAAAAAAAAAATTGTTCGAAATACTTGAAATCTAAAACAAAATTTTGAATTTTGGAATAAAACGTTGAATATTTGACAATAAAGAAGAACAACATTCAAATATTTGTGGACAACCCTCAAAACAGAGCCTTTATTAATATGAAAAAGAAAATGCTTCAACAATAGATAGGATAAAATGGCTTTTCCTGCCAATGGGCGATTGACTCACTGGTGAGGTGAACAAGTGTTTTGTTGTCCACTAGGGTTCCATTCTCACTTTGATCTAAAGGGATTAGATTGGGTGTATGTCCTGAGCAATTTTGGCAAAATAAATACCCGTCAAGTTCACACCTTACGCCAATGAAACTCTACTCCATGGTGCATGTCCTAAGCAATTTTGGCAGAATAAATACCCCTCAAAGTTCACAGAATAAATACCCCTCAGATTTCACACCTTACGCCAATAAATACCTCTCAAAATTCACACCTTACGCCAATGAAAGTTTGCTCCATGGTGCAGCGACTCAAGGCACATTTTTTGAAGCATTACCCCAAAATGCTTTCCTAGATAGGTTTAGATGTGAATCCATGCTTGTCCAAGAGGAATATGGACACTGCACTTGACCTAGGAATCTGTTTCTCACAGATTACCCACATGAAAACATTCCCAAATATACTTTTGTATCAGGGTTAAGATCCTGTCTAAAGCCTTCAGGCAGGCTCACTTATCTCTTGCATGTGGGATAACCAATTTTACACAATAAACTTTATTTTGCTAAAATTTCAAATTAATACCACTAATTTTTTTACCCTAAAGCTGCCATTCAGCCTTAAATTTCTTTTTAAACCTAGTTGGCTTTTGTAACTCCAAATTGATTTTTCTTAAATCCATGAAGCCTATACATATGTGGCATGAATAGTTAAACAACGTGTGAGAAGTTGTCAGTAGCACCCTAGAAATAACAAAGATGGAGATTTTCCCTCCGGCCTGAGGCAAACTTCTAAAGACAATGTTAATGGATTCTCACCTTTTATTTAGAATGGGAAAGGCATACATTAGTCCTGGACTTCTCACAGTGTCTGTTTTATTCCTCTAATAAGTCTCAAATGAAGCAAAAAATATTTTTCACCTCTTATTAGAGTCCATTCTAAAAGAAATTACTCTTGTTGTTATATGTCTTAAAGAAGCCAGTGTGACCAGCAGCATGTGAGAAATGGCATTCTGCTAAGACCTTTGCTTTGATTTGGAACTAGGTACAAGGTATACAGGGTATGTCGATAAGTGTAACTCATGTAGGAACTTCTTACACATGTAAGGTGTGAATGTGTGAGAAGTGGTTCAAGACAACTTTTAGTGACCACCTAGTAAAATTGTGAAATAATACCATCTTGTAATTTCACTTAGTAAATGAAAGTGAAAGATCAATTTCACTAGATCTCCTAACTCTTCAAAATCTAAATGAAATATTCTAGATATTTTTGAAATATTAGTGATTTGTATTTGATCTTAATTTCTATTTAGTAGAAAGAATGGAAATACATTCTTTATATGCTCTTCGCACGAGTACATAATGAGATGAAATATAAGGCCTTTCATGTTTTAATATTTGAAAAAAAAACCTTAACTAAACACAACATATGAGTCAATTGGGGTTATTTTGGATGGTTGGGTGGATTTGATCTGGTAATGGTGGCGCACTGCTCTAGTGGGAAGGAAAGAACAGAGAAAGAATGGAAGAAGATTTTATTAGAAAGTGGATTCGGTCGTTATAAAATAATCACCATCCCTGATTTCCAGTCTCTGATTGAAGTGTTTCCTTCTTGATTATTTGCTCTTTATGGGCACACCAAGTTTTGCATAGTGGCAGGGGAGTTCGACGGATGAAAGAGAAGCATCAAGGCTTTTGAATTCCTTATGTGTTTGAATTATTGACTTCTTGCATGACTTTTTATTCATTCATATCCTTTCTAGCCTTCGCTCGGCTCCGAGAGAGCTGAGCGGATTTGATGTCCCTACAGATTGTGATTTGCCTTTAGGCTTTTGTTGCGATCGATTTGCTGTGATCAAAACATAAATCTTAGTTATCCATTTAATCATTTTAAATGATTGACGGAGCCCCTTCGTAGCTTTCATTGCATTATTGGCTCTTGGGGGATCTCAGCCAGAAGGTCTGACTAATATTAAGGTCTTGATTTGGAACCAGCATTTAGTTGTGCTTACCCACCTAATCATGTTTGACAGTGGATTTGTGAATATATGAATCCAAAATGTTTTTGAATTATTGAGAGGCACACTGTTCCTCAAATTCCCAATTTTTTAAGGATTGTTTACTCTTGGATATGGATTTGGATTTGTATAGAGATTTCTGAAATATGGGCTCTTTATGATTGATAACAGGAAAACAATGGATGCTCTGAGAAAGCAGGCAAACAAGTTGATAGAGCAGGTTGTGAAACAGCAACAGGTATTGCATTGTAGTCATTTTAATTTTATGTTTTTCAAATTTGAACTAGGAAGGAAACAACAATGGATGCATATGCCACTGTTCCTTCATACTAGCGGGAATTTAATCCTTTTGTAATTATAAGGCTCGTAGATTAGATTCTAGAGAGGGTACAGTTAGTCAACATTGGTAATGGAGCTGGGGCTCCCGAATAATCACATTGTGATTGTGTGAGGGATTTAGATTAGTTATGGGTTCTTGCCAATACATCAACGTGTTGCATTTGCCTTTAAACCATACCCACCTCACTTTGTATGTTAAAACTTGAGATTGAGTTATGACCATAGAGTTCCTTCCTGGTCTGCCTATTATGCATATGGATCATGATCATTAGGTAGTTGGCAACTGCTCTATGATCAGTGCAAAGTACGTCGTGTTGTGGGGTAATGTGGCATCTAGATTGGCAGCCTGCTAAGACTTGCGGGGAAGACCACCAATTATGTGTAACTAGCACTAGTAGTTGTGACACATCCATTGATTGCTGATGTAGATATCTCTTTTTACAGTGAGCCTTGATCAAGGGTGATGCCAACGTAACTTCTGTATAATGGGATGATAGCAATGTTCAATGTCTCTCCTCAAAGAAATGTGGGATTTGAGGATAATAATTGATGCAAAGGAACTTTACGTATCATCTTTAGTTTACTATAACAACTACACCAAATAACCAAGAAAGGCATTGTGGCTAGCTCAAGTGCATGGAGAGCTATTTGTATTAGAGTCTATGCCATCCAGGCGATGTACGATTCAATGTAATTTGCACCAATGCTCTCTATTTAGTATTTGCCAGTCATTTTATTGACTACTGGATTGACAGGTCTCTTTACCTGATGAAATTGATGTTATATTGAGTTTTGGAGCCATCGAGTAAAAAATGGGCATTCTACCCCTTGTCTTTCAGCAAGACTTTCCCTTGTAATGTGAACATCACTGACTAAGAACCTTCCAGTTTCAATATTTCTTTGCGCGTTAGCTATATTCAAATTCCAGAGGATGTCTATCTTGAATAGGCAGAGTCTAACTCGCTAATGACTGTCGGGTGACTATGCTTATCTTCCTTTACATCGTGTCTACTGGGTGAAATGAGAATGGCCTCGTTTTGAACATTGCAATTAATTTTTTCGTTATATTTTCTTTTTTATTTAAATATTTTGAGTATAACTTGCAAGATGCCAGAGCAAGATTGTTTAGGTTACTTCAATAAATAAAATTATGATACTAAAAATCCTCTGCTATGGTCTGTAAGTTGATTTTCCAGTGGCCATATGATTGTTTCTCTCTCTCTAATACCCGGCTATGTAGTGCACACTGCACTCTCAGTGGGAAGTTGCCATACATAATTTATTGTTTTCATTAGTTAAACTTTTCGACATGAAACTTTCCTTTTTCCATGGAAAAAATCTTAATTCTATTCAATAGAAAGAATGGAAATACATTCTTTATATGCTCTTGGCACGAGTACATGATGCGATGAAATATAAGGCCTTTCATGTTTTAATATTTGAAAAAAAAAAAAACCTTAACTAAACACAGCATATGAGTCAATTGGGGTTATTTTGGGTAGTTGGGTGGATTTGATCTGGTAATGGTGGCGCACTGCTTTGGTGGGAAGGAAAGAACAGAGAAAGAATGGAAGAAGATTTTATTGGAAGGTGGATTCAGTCGTTATAAAATAATGACCATCCCTGATTTCCAGTGTGTGATTGAAGCGTTTCCTTCTTGATTATCTGCTCTTTATGGGCATACCAAGTTTTGCACAGTGGCAGGGGAGTCCGACAGATGAAACAGAAGCATCGAGGCTTTTGAATTCCTTATTTGTTTGAATGATTTACTTCCTGCATGACTTTTTATTCATTTATATCCTTTCTGGCCTTCGCTCGGCTCCGAGAGAACTGAGCGGATTTGATGTCCCTGCAGATTGTGAATTGCCTTTAGGCTTTTGTTGTGATTGATTTGCTGTGATCGAAACATAAATCTTAGTTATCCATTTAATCATTTTAAATGATTGATGGAGCCCCTTCGCAGCTTGCATTGCATTATTGGCTCTTGGGGGATCTCAGCCAGAAGGTCTGACTAATATTAAGGTCTTGATTTGAAACCAACATTTAGTTGTGTTTACCCACCTGATCATGTTTGACAGTGGATCTGTGAATATCTAAATCCACAATATTTTTGAATTATTGATAGGCACACTGTTCCTCAAATTCCCAATTTTTTAAGGATTGTTTGCTCTTGGATATGGATGTATATTTGTATAGAGATTTCTGAAATATGGGCTCTTTATGATTGATAATAAGAAAACAATGGATGCTCTGAGAAAGCAGGCAAACAAGTTGATAGCGCAGGTTGCAAAACAACAGCATTGTAGTCATTTTAATTTTATGTTTTTAAAATTTGAACTAGGAAGGAAATAGCAATGGATGCATATGTCATTGTTCCTTCATACTAGCGGGAATTTAATCCTTTTGTCATTATAAGGCTCGTAAGTTAGATTCTAGAGACGATTTAGTTAGTCAACATTGGTAATGGAGTTGGGGCTCCCGGATAATCACATTGTGATTGTGTGAGGGATTTAGATTAGTTATGGGTTCTTGCCAATACATCAATGTGTTGCATTTGCCTTTAAACCATACCCACTTCACTTTGTATGTTAAAAACTTGAGATTGAGTTATGACTATAGAGTTCCTTCCTGTTCTGCCTATTATGGATATGGATCATGATCATTTGGTAGTTGGCAGCTGCTCTATGATCAGTGTAAAGTACGTAATGTTGTGGGGTAATATGGCCTCTAGATTGGCAGCCTGCTAAGACTTGCAGGGAAGACCACCAATTATGTGTAACTAGCACTAGTAGTTGTGACACATCCATTGATTGCTGATGTAGACAACTCTTTTTACAGTGAGCCTTGATCAGGGGTGATGCTAGCGTAACTTCTATACAATGGGATGATAGCAATGTTCAATGTCTCTCCTCAAAGAAATGTTGTAGGTTGACCATACCAATGAAGCTGTGTACACGAATCAAGCTGCCCATCAAGCAGAACAAAATGCCAGTCCTGCACCAATCTCCAACATGATCTATAAAATCTACAATCCCTTAAAAGATGCTTCAAGGATTTTAAACGATGACAAAAGGGGCATAAACTATCTGACTGCTTCCTTTTGGCATGGCAAACTTTGGAGGGCAGCCCTTGAACTACCAATGGAACAAAGACCCAAACCTTGTAGCTCAAATGGAAGACCATACACTGTGACAAACAGATCCATCGAGAATCCAGGTTGAATACCTCATACCATTTGAGGGAAAAATCTCTACAAAAAAGGCCATTTTGGCCTTTAACCCACTTGGTAGGTCAATTCAGGCCTAGACATCTTACCTGTATATGTGGAAGCTATCCACCAAGATGCCAATTGACTGACGATGGTCTGAAACCTCTAAAAGCATCAATGATGAGGCCAATCAATGGGTCTATTCGAGTCTTCTTTCAACGATGAAGCCAATCAATGGGTCTCTATTCGAGGCTATGGCCTAATAGGTATAAAAAGTGAAGTATGGATAACACTCCCTACTAAATATTGTGTCAAAGATATAGCAAATATGATGCAACAGCTAGACCAATCTAAAAATGGTCTCAAGCCAGAGTGAATGGGTCACAAACTCTACCTAAACAATGGCATGTGGAATTGTTTTATTTCTCTTGATCATGCAGAAGCATATGGGTCTCTACACTCTATATCTTGGCACAATTTGTCTCAAAGGCAAGGCCCTCACACCTCAAACCCATAAAGAACAATGGAGAACAATGTGACCTCAAGTTGCAAATCTACAGAAGGGAAGTTTCCATCCGTATGTTGAGAGTAGACCTGGGATAGTAACACACTGAACTAAAGAATTTCAGACGGGGTTTTCTCTCCAAAGAAGTCCAAAGAACCTAAATAATATATTATAACACCCTATAGGTGTATAAAAGCATAGTGCCCTACTTAGAGTTAGAAAATGAAACTACTTTTCATCAGTAAAAATCCATCACCGAGAACTGTAAGAAAATCCTGATTGAATCTTTAGCCTACTAAACTGTTTGCTTCTTGATAATGAAGGAAGCCGAGATTCTGAACCCCCGTTGTCAAAGAGGTAATGTCAGGAAACCACAGAGCTAGCCCATTCTCGATCACTCCTCTAACATCCATAAGTCATATGATACTTTCTTTTTTTGGTTTTGCTTTCTATTTGCCTTGGTACAATCATTATCCTAGCAGTTGTAGTCAACCTGGTGCAGTAGTAGAAGGAAGTACTAGTAGTTTCAGTGCTAGTACAATATCAAGGGGTCAGTAGAGTGGTGGTAGTTCAAACCCAAGAATGGCTTCAAACATGATTTCTTTATCCTACTAAACTGTCTGCTTCTAAGATCGTCCTTGATTCATTTATATCGGGGGTGACATACCATATTGAGGAGCTTGGCATACCGTCCTTGATTCATTTATACAAGGGGTGACATACCATAGTGAGGAGCTTGGCATAGAGAAGACCGAGGTCTGATTTTGCGAGCCCAAGATATGAACCACAGATAAGGGTTCCTTTAACACTATATGGTGCAATAAAATGGTTCTATCATAGGCTCAACGGAAGTGTCTCTTTTAACTAAAGGTGATAGTGGAAGCGCAACGGATAAAGTGAGCATGGTCAGAAGCTACTCTTATAGAGGTTGCAACTGACTTCAGCAATGGACACAGATGTAATTCCAAGTTGGTTAAGTGTTCGTTGGTTCATGGATACGTTGGGCACTATGTCCCTAAATGCTATCTGCTGCCATGCATTTCAGAGATTACCACAGAAAGGAATCCACACAAAGGAATCCATCTTGGGTTGCTCGAGACAATTAGCATAGAAAGGAATCCCTCTTGGGTTGTCCATGGACAGTCAGTATTAAGGGTAAGTTTTGGATATTAATCTTTAAGTGGTTGAGATTTAATCTAGATATGGTTGTATCAATAAAGCAAATGAAATGAATGAAAGAGTGCATCCTAAGTAAGAGGAATTCAAATTAAGTGCATAGTGAACTACCATGATGCTGCAAATAACAACTTAGTCAACACAGCCAAGAGATTCAAGGAGCTAGAACAAAACATAATTGTATCAGATAACATATTAGGGTAACTTGAATAAAAACACAGAGGACTAGCCAATTATCGAGATGGTTTTTCGATTCCACTTGCGTCTTCCAGACTGTGAGATTTATTTATGTAGGGGGGAGCTTTGATACCAACGTAACACTCTGCATTGACTATAAGTGTTCAAATCAGTCTTGTTAGAAGATGGATACCAACTCTGCAAATAATGGAAAAATAGTATTTATGAAAACTGGGATTGGGAACATAGAACACAAGATAATCTATGCCACTGCGTTTTACTTCTGCTAAAAGACTTCAAGTAGCAACAACAAGAGCTGAGGAAATGCTAGGGTGCTTAGAGAGACTCCCCCTTAGGTGAGCTTTGGTTAAAATGGGACTTCTTATACACAAATTCCAGAAATTCAAAACACGAGTAGAAAGGAATCGATTATTGTTTACTGCATTAGCAGTTTTGGGGGTTGACGAAGCAAGTGTTTAAGAGTAACAGGATCACTGATTGGAGGGTTGCACATAAAATTTTGGCAAATATTAGATTATAGAGGAAAAATGCAGCACAAATGGACAATTACTCTCCTTTTTGTCCCTCCCTTTGTTCTATGGAGAAAAAAAAGGAAGATGCAAAGTGCACAGGTACTGAAGCCTCAAGAAATGCCATCAAATTGTATATGGCCTCAATTTTATGGAGGAAAAAAGCAAAACAAAGAGCACACAGGCACTGAGGCCTCATGAAGCCTCAAGCAATGCCATCAAATTGTATATGGCCTCAGCTTTATGGAGGAAAAAAGCAAAACAAAGAGCACACAGGCACTGAGGCCTCAAGCAATGCCATCAAATTGTATATGGGGCAGCTTGTTATATGTACCCAACATGTATGAAGAGGAAGAGAGCATTGCTATGCTGTTGTAATAAGAATAGTGTGAGGCTTGAAGAGCTGAGGAACTGAAGGAACGAAATAGTAATAATCGTCATCTAGTACCTGAAGATCTAGTACTTAAAAAATTATGCCTTAATTAACTAGTGTTTGGTGAGTTATTATGCAAGCCACAGGTGTATGAAGCAGGGACAGATTAGGGTGCTCGAAACATAGCAATTCGTTGAGAATGTGTATCCTTATAGAGGACTTAAAACCAGAAGTCTGCAGGACAGAGAATGTACATGACTAGGTTTGGGTACAGAGGACTTAAAACAAGAAGTTTGTTGGACAGAGAAAGTTAGTGCTCACTGACACTAAAGAACTAGATGGCTATGTAATATTAAGCAATGCAATAGTTTGTAATTAACACGAAAAGAGCCAGATGGCTATGTAATATTAAGCTATGTAATTAGGCTAAAAACTTCCAAACAAAAAATGTTATTAGATTAATGCTACGTGAGACTTAGCATTAGTTTTTTGAAATTAAATGTTTCCATCATATTCTATATATTATATCTAAACTTGACTCTTTAACCCAATCTAAAAGTGAAAAGCTTGTGATAAACTGCAATAAGACTCCTAAGTTGCTTGTCCAATAAAAAAAATTAAAAATAAAATGAAAATAATTTTAAATAAAAATTTCTAGAAAACATTGGCTTAAATCAAGCCATTTGGAAAAAGTCGAAACAAAATAATAGGCTTTCAACAATTTATCGATCGCTATATACCTAGCAGTGGGTAGGTATAATAATAAGAAAGAGGCCAGGTACTTTTTTCACTCATTTGATAAAAAAATCTCACCACTCCTTATCTTTGTTCTGGCAGTTGATGTTGTATTAACTAACTATTTATTAAAAACATCAACAATAGAAATCAAATAGAGAGCTCTATGGTTCAATGCCTAAATAGTGGATATCAAGCTCTACAACATCTTACTTCGATTTTTGATAAACAAATTGCACAATGAAAAGGATGCCAACTTTGATGGGTATTGCACATCCACCATAGAACGTGTCGTGACTCCTTATGTTCTCATTTCTTCCGTCAAAATCCAATATAAGTGTTTAAACAAATAATGAAACTTCTCTTGCAAAGTATTTACAGTGGTTGAATTTAATGTGATTGTACATTTTTTGCATATAGAATATTTTTAAATTTGATTGATAAAAATGATGTCAATTATTTAATATTTTGTTCGTCAAATTTTAAAATAGTTTCTAAATCTAATTAAAAAAAAATAACCAGTGTAAAATAACTTAGATTTTTTTTCCATTTGTTTACTACAACAAGTCTTTTAATATTTTCCTGAGCCGGAAACTGTAATATTGTGACAATATTTGCCCCGGAGCTTATCATGAAAGAGACAAGGTGGTTGCAAATTACATATCAATTCCCAACATTGAGCGAGATGTATGCACTATATGGCAGAGTAATAAAAGCTACAACACACTTGCACATATGTCACTAAATCTAGAGTGGCTTTATTTAGAGTTGGCTCTGGTCCTTAATGTTCATGTTGATACTCTTCTTTCTCCTTAGTTCTTTTCAAATGTTCAATGGTGTACAATGTAATTAGGTAAATGTTTAATAATATTAATGGTGTAAAATGTAATTAATTTAATTAAATTTTTTTCATTATTTTTGGGTGAAATGTTTGATATATTATATTATAATTTTGGTTACTTAAAATAAAATAAAACTAAAATAAAAATTCTAAGTTATTATTTATTTTATCAATTTTTGTTGGGTAGTTAAGGTAAATTTGAAATAAAGATAAAAATAACCCTATATTAAAATAAAAAGTTATTATTTTTTTAATTAATTTTTGTTGGGTAGCTATGGTAAATTTGACTTGGTCAAGTCAGTTTTTGAGCTGTGAGTTTATGAGAACCCATGGTATTTTCCATGGTGATTTAATTCATTTTGAGTAGAAAAAGAGTTAAAATGGATCTAGATTTGTATTAATGATAGACAATTTTACAAATTGTTTAAATTAAATGCTTTTTAACTAAATAAATTATATATAAGAGAGC
>APFE031673773.1:26747-37117 GCA_000404065.3 Pinus taeda | reverse complement strand
TATTCGCCTCTTGATGCACTTCACTCGAGTGAGGATGATGAACATCCCGGTTTTCTTCTTTCAGAACATTCAGAAGATGGTGCCCATGTTGCAGAGGAAGACCCCGGCATAGCAGTACAGGAGCCTTCATCATTATTGTTTGATTCAGCTAGTAGTATTGCATCAGTTGACTCAGCAGGGCATCTCATGGGAGGAGTTCATCTCTCGTGAGTTTTTCACAGTACCATCACCGCCACATCCTGAGGTTGTTCACGAGGAGGGAGGACCATCACATCAGCATGACATCCCTGTCACTAGACATGTCAGCTCCTCACCTCTGGTCACCTATCAGAAAGGTCCAAGGGCCTTATTTGCAGCAGCTCGGCGAGTACTTTCTCCACACCAGGTGGAAGGGGTCTCGCCTTCTTCATCAGCACCGTGAGTGTTATCTCCACACCAGGTGGAAGGGGCCTCGTTTCTGACAGCAGCACAGGTATCAGAGAGGGGCAAGCAGCCCATGATTGAGGAGAGATTGTGAGGTGATCCAGTTATTGATCCTGATGTCGGTTCTCCTAGCACAGAGCTCAAGGATATCATCCGAGAGCAAAGGACCGAGAATGAGTCGCTGCACACGAAATTGTTGATGGAAAAATGGATAATTAACTATTTAGAGCAGCGAAACAAACAGTTGGATGATGAGCACAAGCTATATGAGCTGCAGAAGATTCGTGAAGACCGGGAATTGGCTCGTAGGAGACCCGGTGACTTGAGACCCATAGATCAAGAATCTATGCTTATTTGGGACAATGATCATTTGAAAAGGTTGTTGGCTAAGGTCAATCAAAATAACAAACTACTGAGGAACATGAAAAATCATTATTGCGCGCGGATGCACGTGTGCAAAGCAAAGATGAAGGTGCTTCAAAGGCGGTTGGCAAAGGCACTAAAATGGAGAAAGAGGCCCGATCCCCTCCATATCTTGGTTGAGGCTTCCTTGAAGGAGCATAGCACTAAATATCTCAACCACAGCACAAATCCCAAGAAAGTTTGAGCATTTTGGGTAATTTTGGCATTTTTTGGCAATTTACAGGTTTTTGCTCATTAACGGGTCTCACCCCCTGTGAGACCCTTCATCTCGGCAACTCAATTTTGCAAAAACTCAGCATTTATACATTTTTCTTGCAAAGTTACATATGCTCATGGATGGACTTGAGATTTTGTGAAGTTTTGGGCCTCCAGAAAGTAAAAAAACAAGCAAAATTTGACTTTCTGTCACTTTTTTAAACTGCAGAAAGCTGTCTTGGGAGAATTGATTTTTGGCAAGGCAAATGAACTCCAAATTCAAAAATTCCAGTTGGGTTGGAAAGTAGACTCATAGACCTTTCCAACAAGCCCACTGTTTATCAATGTGGCCACCTGCAAGTTCCCCAAACATGGCTCCAAAGGGGCGCGACCCGTCAGGCAGGGGGGCGCGACCCGTGAGGCAAAATTGTCCAGAAATGCACTGTACAGCGCAAAAAACACAGATTTGACTCAGTTTGAATTTTTGAGGTGAATGATGATTCTCTTTGATGTAATTATGGTACTTTTTAGACACTTTTACCCTTATGTAACTCTTCTATAAGATTCATTCATGAAAAGGGTAAAAATTAAATGAATGAATTGGTTTCCAAGTTTATAGAGGCAAGTTGTTTTGACTGCCTAGTTTGTAGTGCTCAATTTAGAAGTGGTTGAAACAGCTCCTAGGATAGTGAGCTCGACCCATGCAGGCAGGGAAAGAGGTTAGATCATCTATATTATGTAATTTCTTGCTCATTTTCATGGTTGGACTCTAGAGGGAGAAGCTATCATTGTATTATTTCACTGTATCTCTGCAATTTTTGGCTAAGGAAGACCAGGGTTTTGCAGTCCTCTTTGGGATTCTTGTGGACTCATGTGTTGATGGTGTGTTTCTCAATGTTCTTATAAGCTTTTTTATGTGATTCATTTCCTTTCTTTACTTTTGCACATTAAACAAATGAAGTGTTAAAGTAAGAATTCATGCTTGCCATGCTCTGCTTTTAAATTTGTTTAATTTCAATGTTTTCTACTGTCTAAAGAGAATTCAAAGTTATTGTTTGCTCTCTTTAGCTCTCTTTCTTTCATTCCTGACCATCTACTTCAGTTAAAGGCAACAACACTGTCTCCTACCTCGCCCCAAGGAACCCCTGCAGAAACTGTGTCCCATCCCCGCACCCAAAATTGCCCTCTCCTCAATTTGCCACCAAAAAACCCCAAAATCAATCTTTCTGATCAGTTTACTAGCCTAATATCAGTGTTACCTTATTGGTCTTCTCGTCTATTGGAGATTTTATGAGATAGACCGAAGAGAGCCTTCTCTTGCCCCGTAGGGCTAGCTACGAGGCTAAATGGTTTGACGTAGCCTTGATGTTTACCTGTCTCAGCCTGAGGTGAAATTTCAAGTGCTAACAAGGTCAACATGTTTTCAAACAAAAACTTCACAACCGTAGCAGCCATGTGGTCTTTGACTGGTTGCGCTTCCGCCCATCGTATCAAGTACTTTGTCATGGTGATGATGTAGTGCACACCCATCTTTCCCTGAGGTTTGATAGGTCCCACAAAGTCAATTGCCCATTTCTTGAATGGTTGCAGTGTCATTTGTGGATTCAATGACATCTTGACCCTTCGCGATGGTTTTCCGGTCCTTTGACATATATCACAGGCCTCACATTATGCTTTGAATCCTGGTGAAGGGTTGGCCACCATAACCCTGCGCGAAGAATATTTTGGGCAGTCATGTGTCCTACACAGTGTCCTCTTGCAATGCCCCCATGTGCTTCGACGTTGATCTGACTTTGTTCAAATTTAGGTACATATTTTCACAATATCTCATCATTTCCCATTTTGTATAGGTGCACTCAATGACAGAAAAATCTGTCGCGTGCACCACCAATTCCTTTTTCTGTTGGATGGAGTATTCCTTCGGTGCAGTCCCTGTTGTCAAAAAGTGGATTATATCACCGAAGTGCTCATCCACGACACGCACACAAAGAGCTATGCATTAGGTAATCCTTACTCCAAAGTAGTAGGTTCCTTGCTCGTCTCAATATGTGACAAGTGATCTGGTCCTGTGTTTAGGCATCCAAGTTTGACCATGACCTCAAAGTCATATTCTTGAAATAATAAGAGCCACTTGCATATGCGCCCCCCCAACACAAGCTTATTGACCAAGTATTTCAGTGCAGAATGCTCTGTATACGTCTTGAAATGTCCTCCTAGCAAATAGTGACGATATTTTTGCAGCGCGTACACCATCGCCAACCCCTCGCACTCAGTTGTGGAGTAGTTCTTCTCGGCTTTGGACAATCTACGACTTGCAAATGTGATAGTATGATCCAAGCCCTCTCCGCCCTCATGTGTGAGCACTGCTCCCAGTGCAATACATGATGCATCAACATGTACATGAAACTCCACATCCCATTTTGGAAAGACCAAGATTGGAGCAGAGGCCAATTTCCCCTTTAGGACATTCAAGCTCTTCATGGAATCATCATTCCAGCAGAATGTGACATCTTTTTTCAATAGTTTCTCCATATTGTCAGTATGATCATACGCACCTTGCCTTACCATCCTTACTTTTTTGACGAGAAATGCTTCCTTTATTTTGTCTTCCAGCTTCTGAACATCCACGTCCATCAAATCGCTTTTCTTCCTTAATCGTACCCTTTCTTTTTGAAGTTCATGGAGTCTAAAGCTTCCTCGTCATATTTCTTCCTCAAGTCCTATGTGTTCTGCCTCTTTCCGCTGTGTGATTCTTTCTTTCTGGGTTGCGTGAACCATTGTATCTATGGGTGTTTTCATGCACAGACTCGACTTCGCATGCTCCATAGGGATTACAGCCCCTGCTTCATTCTTCAGCTTCGAAAGTGCCCTCTTGGTCAGAGTTTTGCACATGGTCCAATAAGCCCATAAAACCCCTGGTACGTGCATGTCTCAGTTAGTGTGCCTCGCATAGTGGACTGTGTTGAGCACTTCGCACACCTTGTCAAAGGCTTCCCCATGTATAATCTTCAGTGTGCTTTGTCTTATCATACCTCGTCGTGCACACTCCTGCTTGTTGTTCTTGTTTTCTATTGTGAGGACGGTATGCATTCGTGCAGGTTGTTTCATCTGTCATATCCAACTCTGATCTACAGATGAGCCTTTCCAACCCGTATAATCATCATTCTTCTGCAGTCGTGCTAGTTCTCAAAACATCTTTGATGCGTACCCCACCATCTTGCGGGCGTAGCATGCAGTGCCCATTTCAGAGCATCAAAACACTATTGTTCCAGTACTTCTCTTTCAAAAATTTTCAGGAAATCATCCACTTCGCTCAACCTATCATACATAGGTAGATCTCTTACCTCTGTTGTCACACAGTGTAGTGATCTTACCATCATGTTGAAATTGAGCATGGTTACCTCATGTAACTAGTTCTGCCATCATTCTATTTCCTCGTCTGAATTTGATGTGCAGGAGCTTTCGCGCTCCCACAAAATCCTGCCATCCGTTGTAGGATTCACCTAATCCTACTCGCACATGGTGATTTTGTAGATACATTCTAGATCGTCGTCTCTCTCATCGTCGTGCACTAGCTCTATGTAGCGCGATCCTTCCACAGGGTCTAAAGGTACCACTACGCGTAGTCACTTTTTCTCAAAAATCATCTTGCGCTTATTTAGATTTATCACTCCATTCATATCAGTGGCCCAATCTATTCCCAGTAGCATAGGATAGGGACTGTTGTCATCAAAAATATCTATCACTTCAAAATCTGCAAGCGCGCTCGCACCTTTGATATCTATTGTTATTCCCTACAATCTTCCCATCGGTAGGATCTTCTGCTAGTTCACCATTCACAATTGAATAGGAGACAATTGTAACGTAGGTCTGCCCACGCTCTCCCATGTCTATTTTGGAAATACATTCATGTTCAATCCTAGATCCAAAATCACTTGATTCATTTCATATTCCTCAATTTGTTCAGTCAATCTCATCTCCTCTCCTGTTCGCGTTGTGTGCTTCCCGAGCTTCTGAACTACGCACGGTTCTCCTAGTCTAGCGCACCTAGTGATGAGTTCTTAAGCGCACCTAGTGATGAGTTCTTACAGTCCCTTCACAACCTTGATGTCACACAGAAGCTTCATGTATGTCTCTAAAAAGGTAGTAAGCATTGATGGGTCCATCTCTAGTTCTAGTTTGTCTTTACTACCTGAAGTGGTGGCCTCCATGAAGCTCTTCTTAGCTTCCATGAATGTCTCCTTTGTGCACTCCAAATCGAACTCTGGTTCCTTTGTAGGAGCCTTGTGAACCCATGCACTCTCTTCGAGATACTTGCCCTTGTCATCTCTTGTCATGATACCACTTCGGAGCATGATGTTTACATTCAGGTCCTCTTCACGTGGCTCAGACCTTATTATTTGCAGATTCTGAGTCGGGGGAGGCTGGGGTATTCCTTTATCATGCAACCTCGCTATCAATGCGGGGCAGTCCTCTGTCTCATGATCAAACTAGGTACAATATAAACATGATGCTCTTGTCATATTTGTACAATTACGGGCATAATGCCCTAGCCCTATGCAATTGTAACAAATCAACTATCCGTGTCCCCTTCCTAGTCCCATTCCACCTCGACCTCATCCGCGCCCCTGAAATCTAGTGCGTGCCATCCCTGCATTTTGATCGAAGGCTTGTGTCTCAGTTTGAACTCTGTAGGCAGGAGTCTGATCCATCATTAGTTCATAACTTCTGTAGGTGCACTCATCATGGCCTACGGACCTACAGAAATTACAGAATAATTGTTGGGATGTTTGTGCATATTTCTGTAATAGATGGCAGTTATCTGTAGCATGCTTCCCTGCTATCTGATGAATCATGCACCATAATGTAGGAGTCCTTCTCAGTCCTACTTATGCATCTGGTCTCAATGGCATTGGCCCTCCTCCCGCCCAGTAGTTCGCGAAGACTGGACAATGGTCCTTGTCATGTCCCTGGCCTTTGCATTTTATGCACCATACCTCCTCATGCACCTCTGGGCGCGTTGTCATGTCTTGTTTCAAACTCTGCATCTCCAGACACAAGTTTTTCATTGCACATGGATTTTTTGGACTCCCAGGCCAGGATCTTGTATTGGGGTCTCGTGCAGTCTCACTGCAATCTCCAAAGCTTCGACCTGGGTGGATAACTTATGTTGTGACAATGCCATCCTTAGATGTGGTGTTAGTGATGCTACAAACCATGCACAGTGCTACCCATCCATCAAGGTCATGTTGGCTTCGCGAATCATACCCTTTAGTCCCTTATCCAGCTCCCAGGGGATCTCGCCTGGAAGCATCGTGATTTCCTTAAACCCGATAATCAATTATGTCTCCGATTTTGGCCTGCTAAATTCCCCGTTCAGTGCAGCTTGGATATCCATGATCCCTGTGTTTGTATTGTCATTGGAATGCTTAATGTACCATGTTAGTGCACGATCCTGCAACGCGCTTACCAATGTTGCCTTCTTTATATTGCCAGCCACGATGCCTTGTGCTTCCCATACAACCTTTACTACAAACCAAAATTGGTTCAGATCTTCATTCGCTACTCCTTGGAACACCGACAATTTTATCACGCTCACCATATTGAACTGTGGTGGTGGGGGGGGTTGGTGTGGGCGGAGATGGGGGTGAAGATGGTGAAACTGGTGGTGGTGTAGGTGGAGGTGGTATGCACGGAATTCGCTGCCTTATTAGACTAATCGCACTTCTTGGTGAAATTTTCGCGAGCTCTTCCTCACTTTCTCACCAAGGCAAAATCAAGGGCCTATTCTCTATTTTCACTACCTTCGTTTCTATAGATCCTCCCACTTCGCGTAGCTCCAAACATCAATTCATTCTCATAACCAACTTTTCACATAGTAGCATTTTAATCCAAGTGTTCAAAGATTTAACCTACTTACCTCACGGTCCTTTGAGGAAGCATCGTTCCACTTCGTTGTAGCTGACTAAAGTATCTACCGTGAACTCAGTGATAAACCCTCCTATAATTCAATCAAGCCAATGGCCCACAGCACACGTGATCTTATCTTCTGAGGCTTCTAGTCTGTGCACCAACTTTGGGATCCACACAATCGGTTTGTCGAGCCTACACCTTCCCTGATTGTTTGCTAGCTTCACGATCCACTTGTACAACTCGGAGGGGAAGGATGAAAAGAAAATTTCATGGATTTCCATATATAAGTAGCACTCTAACTAATATTCCTTCAATACTCATAGATTCCTATTTTCCTGTGCCACGAACTCGTGAATCTTTCTGTCCAACCACTCTTTAGTTTCTTTCTTAGTCGGATTCCAGTGACATGACATTAGACATCTCTTATGCAAATCACGGTCCTAGCAACGGAACCATTTGTTGGCTTGTTGGGGCTTGACTCAAGTTCAGAAGTGATTTTTCCAAATAAATTCCAGTATTATTAGCCCTTTCAGCAATAGTTTGCGGAGCGCAGACTGAGGTCTCACCCGAAGTATTATGGGAGGGTGCTAGAACTAGGTTTCTGCACCCTAGAGATGTCTGATGAGTTCAAGTGTTTTGTGGTTCGACCTTGCACTTGTCACTACACGCATTTACCCGTACTTCACAGCCTGAGATGTTGCCTTCGTGCAGCCCTACTCGGGGGCCAAACACTGTTATTACCCAAGTCCTTACTAGTATTCCACTGTTAGTTGATTAATTTAGCTTACTTTCATGTGTAAATTATACTTAGCAATATAAATCATTCATACAAGTGCACACAATAAATAAACAGTATATTTTCAATTGATATCAAACTTGTAATAACTCAAGAATAGATACATAGAATTTGGATAAAACTTCTCTTTATTATTCTCTTCTTCGGTTATAGACTCGACTCCGCCCTACGCACTCAGCTGCAGGGGTCCACGCACTCAACTACGGACAACTAGGCTTCTGTGCACTTCACTACAACGCCTTATCCTACTCTATGACCCAAAGACACACTTGACACTTACAACTCAATCCTTTAGACTTGTTCCCTACCCTCTACTTCCCTCTCTCTTGCACTTAGAGCCTCACTCTATTTATACAATCCATGGTCTGCAGACCATGTGTAGGCCGACATTACATTACAAGACTAGGGCAGACAACCCTATGAATCTAACACACTTCCACGCCCACAACTTGCGGGGCTTTACAACACTATTCAGTCAAAACATGGGCTTTGCACACCAAAACATGCCTCGGGGGTATTCCATGCCCAACATCAATTAACTAAGGAAAACAAAATTTCATGAGCTAGTTGCCTATTTCATGCATGGGAAGAACTTTTAGAATAATATGAAACATTGATGAGATCTAATGTAAGATTCAAGATAGAAGAAATGATAACTAAGTCCTATTCCTACAAACTAATCAAATGCTTGCCTAAGTAACAAAAAACCCTAAATTCCATGAGAAGTCATAATTCTGTCTTTTTGGGGCTGCATAGGAGTTCTTTCCACGAACCATGATCCATGAAGGGAGAATTGAGACCAAATCCACCTACTGACATATTTTTTATATTTCTTTATATCTTTTAAGCTACTACTGAAGTAAGGCACAAATGGAAGCAAACTAATCGAATCCACAACTCCTTGCAATGAAATAATGCTAAAGACAATTCAACCATTAATCTATGAAATCAACTAAGCATACAAATAAAAGAAGAGGATCCTTTGCTGCTAGGGTTGGGTCCTAACCCAAGAGCTTCAACCCTCTGAGTCAACTCAGTGTTGGATCAAGGAAATTCTCATTCTCATTATCAAAACGGAAAATTACATCACAATGTCTTCCATAAGTCTTGAACTCGGAAATGACTAGTGTTTTTACAGCAAAAATTCAAATCCTAATGAGGCTCCAGGCCTCCTTATTTATACAACTGAATTCTCCAATTACTTCCTTAAATCTAGGGAGGCTCAGCTCCCAAACTCAAGATAAACTGGCTCTTTAACTATCACTGGCTCAACTGCCTTTTGATCTCCATGACTTGGCTTCTTGTAACTCCGAGCTAGTGTGATTTATGGATGAATATTCAAATGAGTGAGGAGTAAATGAGGGGGATATATCTCCTACAATCTCTCCTCCTTGTCTCATTCAAGTTTCAACCCTTAATTAGCCAAAATTCAGATTTTCTCTCAAAAACCTGTAATCAATGCACATTAGTCCACTAGGCATAATATCTCACTTTAACTCATCTCATTAAGCAAAATAAAATCAAAATATGTAAGAAATTATGAGAAGAGTTGATTTGAATAAGCTAGGAGGTGTATTAAGGTCCATATAGTTACCCAATGATGAGGCTCATCATCACCCCCATACTGAAAGTGTTGCTCATCCTCTGAGTAACTTAATCTATATCCATGTCTTTCATTGCTCTAGTGACATCCCTGACATCCCATGCTTCTGCTATAGTTTCCTCTTCCTGTGCATAGAATCCTGCCTTCCTTTATATCTCCTCCCACTACTTTATTTCTTCCTCTTCCTTCCTCCATTCCAACATTCCTAAGAGCAATGGTGGATTGAGTCTCAAGCAAATCCAATTGACTTTGAGTATTTGGAGAGCTTGCTTGTACATGGTTGTTAAGTTCAGTGCTTCTCTCATTCTTTGAGGAGAATGGTACTCTCTGATTTTCAAGTTGTAGGGCAAAGTGGTCCATATCCTTTAGCAAGCTTGCATGTTGTCATCCCTTAATAGCCTGAACATATCCTTAAAGTGTGTGCTTGCTTTCTCTTGGGAAGCAAGGTACCTAGGTGCAAGTTGAGGGTCATTTGCAATCAAGTTATGGGTTGACAACCATTGGATTTGATTGCTCAGCTCTTATCATGAGGGGTTATGTTTCTTCCATTGCCATTACTTTCTTAATTTTTGTAGCCCTTGATTCCTCATGATTCGTCCATCATGCCAAAGCCATCAACTGTGAGTCCCCTAATTTTGAATGAGGGTTCCAAACATTTCGATCTGTCAAGGCAAAGTTATGTAGGTAGAACTCAAACATTTTATCCCTATCCTCCAATGTGATTTGATCATAGAGATCAATGAATTGTCTATAATCTTGGAATGGCATAGTTCCTCTCTATGCTAAAGTGTTGATTTGGAACTGAAGCCACTGTTCCTTAAGATACAATGTATAAGACTTTGCTAGCATCCTGCACTTGATTTCCTCTAAGGATAGACTAGCCATGGATGCCAATTGATTATCTCTCTCTTGTAGTTGTCCCCTTACCTAGGCATTCTCTACCTCCAATTGAGCTTTCATCATTGCCTCTCTATCCCTCAAGTTTCTCAATTCTCTACCCATCTCCTTTACTTTCTC